>JARHVA010004388.1:1552500-1582480 GCA_037957365.1 Torreya grandis
AAGAAAAAAAAATGCCAAGGAACTTAAACTATACACACTACCATTGATATCCTTCCATCCAAGGAGGTTTGGGAGAGAAATACTAGTGATAACAATGAATTTTATTCCATTGAATAGAGGACCTAGAGGCCAAACAAAAAATATGAAGATAATCCATATCATTCTTAATTGAATCTTCCTCTTCATGTAAAGTGAGAAAATAATCATCATCAAAATAACCATTAAGCAATTTACAATCATAATTAGGGAGAGATATTCCCTTGACCAAGCCTCTAGAGGCATAAATGTCTAAAATATAGATAATCCCTTAAGTTACTAACATATAAATTGAAGGAGCTAAAGGACATCCTTACCTGATAGATCTATGTAGCTCAAACTAAGAAGACTAGGCTCTATTAATAGTAATACATACCCTAACTTTTTTAAAAAGCATATTAACCACCTAAACAAACTTAGAACCAAATCTAAGAGCTTGGAGCATGGCTAAAATAAAAGGCCACTCAATTTGATAATAAGCCTTCTATAAATCAATCTTGATAAAAAGGGAATTTTGATTGGATACCTAAACCCATTCGATGCCTTCCCAAATAGCAATGACATTTTTAAGGATGTATCTATGTTGGGTAAACCCTATTTTCTTGCTTATAAATGTTAAAAGAATGATATTTTTATGTCTTAGAGATAACACCTTAGTAATTATATTATAATAAACATTTATAATAAAATTGGTCTCTAGTTACTAATAACCTCAGGATTACCATCCTTGGGAATAAACTTGATGTTACCTTGATTTATAATAAGTCCGAGAGCATTCATCAACATAGCTTTAGAATAAACCTTTTAAATATCTAGACCCATAGTATCTCATAAGGTCTAATAGATATCACAATGGAACCCATTGATGCCTAGGGATTTATTAGTATCAATCTGCATAACTACTTTAAAATCATTAAGGGTAAGTAGCCTATAACAGGAAACCCGTTGATCATAAAAAATATTACAAGGGAATAATTGAAGGCACTAGGTGAGATTAGCTTCATACTAAGGAGAATTGGGTTGAGTTGAGAAAACACCATGGTAATTGTAAATAATAGTTTATAGAATGTTAGGGGGTTTTTTGATTCTATAAAATCCTTGACAACTTTGAATCTATCAACAACTATTCTAGAAATAAGGAGAGAAAAACATCCTTGGTGACTTTGTTTGCAATTTTTATCCAATGCATCTGATCTTGAATTTGATCTCCTCTATCTTTTTAAGATTCCTCAATTTGCATCTTGTGTCAGCAAAGATATTCTTAGGTGTGTAAAGTCACATTTAAAGGAAAGGCCTCAATATCTTGTGAAACATATAGGTATTCATGGTTGATATCATTATGAAGATGTTGGTGAAAAATAGAAGCTTGCTTACCATAATCATGAAGAAATGTGGTAGTGTGAGAAAGAGAATCAATCAACCACTAAATCCATCTAGATTCCCTAGTGGACCAAGGAACCAAATCCCACATTATAATAATGTGTCTGATAGTTCTATCATGATTAATATGAGTTGTGTTTAGATATAAATAGGTTTTAAGATGCCTCACTTGAGGGGTAGACTAACCACTCAATATTAAAGTAGATAGGTTGATGATTTGACAATAAGGTGTTAGATAGCATAAAATTTAACCTATCATGAATAAGAGAAAAAAATAATAGATCTTATTTATCCAAATGAACATGGTCCAAATGCTTAATAACTTTATTCTCTCCTTGTCAAAAATTAGACCATATAAACTAGGGAGATTCTAAATATTTCCTCCAGTGGTGGTTTGGATAAAACACCCCAAGTTTGTTATGCATTTAAATCTATACCTCTCATTTTCATCACACCAATGCATGGGAAGATTACTATCCTTATCTTTAATATATTTGACCATGTTAAAATCCCCACAATGGATCCAATGAGCATCTGGAAGATATTTTTCCAACCATCTCCAAAGAAGGGTCTATTCCATAGCATCATTAGAGGCATACAAATTTACCAACCGAATGATGAAATTATCAAATTCAAACAAAGTCAAAAAAACATGATGAGTGGGGTTAAATACCCAAGAAATAATGTTTTGAGAAAGCTCTTGAGTTAAAAGAGTGATGATCCCACCATGCCTAGGGTCATGCATGGTATTCTTACAAAGGGCCCCAAGATAAATAATTTGTGTTTCGTTATGATAGAGAAAACCAGAGATCTTAACTTCTTGCATACCAATAATTTTCATATTTCTAAAAAATGGTAAATTTTCCTAATCGTGTACTTATGAAATAGATAAGGCCGGCCTTGAACATTCCCATAATATACTAACATTGGTAAATGTCAAGGTTTATGTCATTTCCCTTTGTGAGGTCTTCAAGAGTAGTAAGAAAATTAAAAGAGGGTTTGTGCTTCATAGATTCACTAAGCTAGAAAGGCTATTGATTATGTGCCATTGTAGATGATATTTATGGATTATATATCACCTCAGTCTTGTATCTCTTAGTTTTGGACCTTTCTTATTTTTGAAAGTCTTGAAACTACTCTATCTTATACCCCTTGGCCTATCTCTTAGTTTGATAAATCTTATGTTGATAACCCATGCCTTATATCTTTCCCATAATGTTTAAAATTTATTTATCTTCCACCCTTACAAGTTCTAAGTTTGTAACTGCTTTCCTCCTACCTATACACTAACATTTAAGATAGACACTAGTATCAATGTTAGTATTATAACCTGACATAAGTGTCTAGTGCCATAAAGTCATCTATTTTAAAATGAAACATATCATAATGGTTAGCCTAAGTGATTTAAAGTGAGTTACTTATCTAAAGGGGTTGATATAAATAGAATATCAACCTCATTCATTCATCACCTAGAAAAATACCAAGAGAGGTCAAGGTAACTTATCAAAATAACTCTATCAATAATTAAATTGAAAAAAGCTTCCCTATTTCAATACCAGTCATAGGTACAACACATATATAGGTATGGAGTACTAAAATATCATCCCAAGAGCCCAATTTTCTAAGTTACAAGTTAGGTCATAGTCTAAGGCAATGCTCACTGATAAAGGGGTATTTGGGGTCAACTCAACACTGTGTGCCCACTAACCCATTTTCCCCCAAGGTCACCATGAAGATGAATAAATAGGGTTCTGACATTTCATGAGGAGCTATATTATATGACCTAGATCTAAATTTACTAGAGTGAAGGTGAATTCAAAACCAAAATCATCTCAGTGGTCACATCCTTTTCCAATAATTATTCCATATAGAAAACTTATGTCTAACCTAGATAGTAGCATTGATGCAAATATCCCAGGTTAAAGTTAGTGTCCAGATCTCCAGAAGTGTTAGATCTATAATATGATAATTATTCCTAAATCATCTTTTAGACTAATTTATGCCTATTCTAGATCCAACACTATGTTAGAATCAAAAACATTTAAGTATATAGACTCTTTGTCATTTCCACACAAATATTAGGTGTACTTTCTATATTTAACCTCTTCTTAACATAATAAATTTAGTTTATGTTTATAACCGAGTTTATCACCCAATTGGCCTACTGTAGATATGATTGTCACCCTTGTGTATTATTAATTCTATATTATTAACCCTATATACCCAAAGGTAGGATTCTTAGATCCATTTTAGGGATAAATATTTGTTGAACTCAATCTTTGAACATCAAACCCTAAGACAAATTAGGTTTTTTTAATTATATTAGTGTTGATCTTTGATTATTATAATTTTGTAATTATATTTTTTTATGGATATCTCTATAAATTATTTCATGGTCTATTATCTCTATTTTTTATGGATATCTCTATAAAACTTACATTCCTGCATACTCCCTATTAATCTAATGTTTGCAATGAGATTTTACCTATCACTATAAAATGCCAAAGAGATTGCATGAAACACTCATCCTCCCTAGGTCATGTTACCACCTAGTCCAAGGATAGTACTACCAAAACCTCACTCTTGGATTTCTTGTGCCATATAACCCTTATAATAATGTCATTTTGGATGCATTGTGTATGAACCTACTCCCTTATAATGTCAAACCACCATATGTGGATTCTTTCTTAAATTTCATAAAATGGACCATGCATAATATATAATTTGAAAGGAGGATTTACAACCTCAACATCTTATAAATATCTGTTTTCCACTCTACATCCAAGTGTGAATTTTTAAAAAAGTGATAAAATGAGTTTTTTTAACAATAGTTCAGGACTCAATATTTACAAATTATTATTTCTTTCCTTAATTAGTATTGGATCTTTAGATGGTAACCATCTAATATGAGCATCAAGGGATTTGATAATATTTCATGATGCATATTGGGATGAATAATATTTAATATTATTGTGGGTCCCCATACATTTCCCACTTTGTACCAAGTTATGCCAAATGATTTTAACTATATAATTCTTTTGGGATGGCCTTGGATAAATAAGATGTATGTGGTTACCTCTACATTTCACACATGTGTTAAAAATTTATTCATCGGTGATTTATTTACACATGTCCAGTGAATCATAATCCCTTCAAACATTATTAAATGATCCAAAAAATAGATAATCCTATACCAAAATTCTCTAAATATGTGTCTAAAATTGATACACTAGTACAAGAACCTAACCAAATTATTCTGTCTAAATTATCATAGGGATAGTTCTCACATTTACCTAAGTCCCTAGCTTCATTACTCCAATAGTTACTAGAATGTCAACTTATATATATCCCTCATCCTATAGAGGTTGATATGATTAGACCTCTACCTAAAGGATATAATGTCAATTCTTATTTTCATTATCATTATGGACCAGGGCATTCTACAAACATATGTTTATGTTGAAACATAAGATCTAAGATCTCATTAATGATAAAATGATTATAATTGATGACCATCCAAAGGAATTAGGTTCATGACAAATTAATAAGTATCTATACAAACATAATTTGAAAATCACCTTATTCATGTGTGATGCTTATTTTTTGCATAACCATATTGATCCTACACAAACAAAAATAAATTTCCATATAAAGCATTTTTAATAGCTTGGTTTTGTCTATGAAACTTGTAAAAGAAGGTCATTTAGAAAGAATCCTTAGTAAAAATAATAATACCAATTTTGTGTGATGATAAATTAATTCAAACATGGGTTTGGTTTATGACCACCACATATCCATATACATTTACACTAGGAACTCTCTGGCTATACCAAATGGAAGCAAATCTTGATCCAAATTAGAAATGTATTTTCATTCCTCATGAAGGAAAATTAATATTGTAATCATATAAAATGTGAAATTGGATGACTTAGGCATGGATAATAGTACCCAACCTATAGCTCCTCTTTCTTGCTCACTCAATCCTTCTCAGCTAGACTTTCACTGATTCCCAGTCCTGTGCAGCTTCCAAGACTTAGATTTTTGAGACCAAGGTAGCTCTCTTAGACCCAAATCTATCTGCCTAGGTCTTACTCACCTAGCACAATAACACCTAAATTGGATAGGAGTACCAAAACTCAGGGGTATCTTATTTCTGACATTGTTGTCCAAGTTTACTTTAGCCTTAAATGGTTAGATTTTCCTAACTCCTTATCTTTTCCCCTATTAACCTAATGCAAGCTCATCTAACCCATGATCATTAGTTTCTATATATAAGGCCATTCAATGTCCATTTAGAAGGGTTAACACTCATTCACAGGAAATAAACAATAATACAAGCAAGTACACTCAAGCACTCTCCCCTATTCTCTGCATACAACCTTCCAAGACCAATTCAAGCCTATTCAAGCACTCATACTAGTCCCTAGTCATCCAAAGTAAATTATATCTTCACATCTAGTTTCATACATCACACAATTACACTAAACACTTCAAATGGGAGAACTGCATTATCTTGATCCCTCTTCAGAGTATTGGTATGTAAGCAGTGTGCCCATACATGGGGTGTGAAATGCATCCAACATTTCATTTCACACTAACCCCTCCTCTATTTACTAATATTGCTACTCAAGTTCAAGTATTAGGAGCTCCTAAGGATTTTAAAGATTGAATCAGACGTATAACGAGCTCTACACAGAAGCGGTCTTCAATATTTCATTACCAAGGTGTCACAGGCCTACCAAGTAGAACCCTAAAAAGCTAGGCCATCAGGACAACAACATTAGAAGTGGATAATAGCACTGAAAGTGGACTAAAGTGCCAAGTAGTAGGGTGTCCTAATTTTGGCACTCCTATCTAGTTTATAAACAAAGTTTTGGGTCTTTTTTGTGATAGTCTATCATTCTTACATAGTAATATCCAGATTCTACATCATTTGTTTTAGCCTAGAATAAGCTAAGTTTGATTTTTTTATACTTATTACTATTTTTATAAAAGGTAAAATATATATCTATTTACATAAATTATTAGGTTAATTAAGACATATTAATTACTAATTTATATTTACTCAGACCTTTATTTTCTTAGGAATTAAACACCTAATTCCCAAAAAGAATAAAACATTTGGTGAACTTGACTTCAAAATTTTGCATAAAAATCCTAGAAACCCTAGGGATAATTATCTCTATTTTTTTCTATAATTTCCTAATTTTTATAGAATTTAAAAATTACAAATCTATCAATTCATTGCAAAAATCTCACATATTTATTTCAAACCCTAGTTTGCACATACTAGGTCCTTTTTTGCATCAAAACACTAGGAAAAATATAATGCTAATTTTTGAAATATTTTTAGATTTTTCCCCAATTTTTCAAAATTAAAACTAAAATTTTTCTATAAATTTTTCAAATTACTACACTAATTTTAGAAAAAATCATTCAAAACCCTAGTTACATCAAATACATTCTCAATTATTTTACATTACTTTTCACATTATTTTATGGAAATTTAGTTACATATTAAACTCAGATAATAAATTCAAAAATTAAACATTCTTAGTATTTGGCACAAGAATTTTTGAAAAATCCTTATTTACATATACTATCATCTCTTTGCTTCTTGTGGTATCACATTACTTGTTTGATAACTCAATATCCTTTTTGCACAAATTCCAAATTATTATTTTTTTTGGACTTTGTATTTCTTATATTTAGTAATTTCCCTTTCTGGCACTTGGTCTATTATAACATATTAAAAAATCTTTAAACACATTTCTAATTGTTTTCCTACTTTACCAATGGCCCAATATACCAATTTTGATGAAACTGATAAAAGATAACTTCAAGAACTCTTAACCAAACATAGGGATATGCAAGATGACATGATTATAAGTTTACAAGAACAACAAAAAGTAACCAATGGACAATCTTCTCAAACCATAAAGAATCCACTTATTAATGACACTACAAGGGAAACTATGCCTCAATAACCCCCTATAATACCCCAACCTTATTTTATGCCACTAGTTGTAGCTAGTACATCCCTATCTCCTAATGTAGTAGCCCTTATGCAAGAGATCTGATCTCTTCAATCCAAGGTGCAACATCTTGAGCAAGGTGTTTCTAGACCTACATAGGTATTGGATTCTTTTGCTCTTCTACATACACCATTGACATGTCACATTGCTTCTATACCCTTGTCACAAGGATTTGTTTAACATAATATTACTCTTTATGATGGCAAGGATGATCTAGAGACACATTTGAGAGATTTTCACGTATCATGTTTGGATTATGTACCCAATGATTGGATACTTACCAAACTTTTTCCATGAAGCCTAAAGGATTATGCTTTACAATGGTTTTATAGTCTACCAAATTAGTTGGTCATGACATTAAATCCTTTGGTAGACATATTCCTAGCACATTTCAGTATTAACATTGGTGATAAGGTCTCATATTCATAGATTGTACAAAAGAAACAAAGGTCAAATGAGCCTCTCAAGGATTATGTTATTAGATACAAGACTATTCTAGATAAAAATCCCTATGGTTGATAAAGAGCTATAGGACATCTTCAAATAGACTCTTCTACCAGCATTGCATGAATCCATTATGTTCAAAATATTCTCTTCCTTCACCAAATTATACCATACACTTAAGCGAAGAGAAGTCAAGTTAATCTCAATGAAAAACTCAAGTATTCAAGTACTCTATAGACAACAAACAAGAGTAATACAAAAGTCCTATACAAGGTCAAAATCAATGATAACAAGAATCAAAATCAACTAATAGTTAATGTAGCTTTAAATCCCACTCAACGTGTGGTTTTATCAGCACCTCATCAATGAGAATTTACTATTTTACCAGTTTCTCTAGCCAGAATTCTATAATAGTTATTGGAATGTAACATCATCACCCTCCCACCTATTAGAGAAGTATATCTAGAAAATCCTCTTCCATGGGGATATGATCATCATGCATTTTGTGATTTTCATAAGGCACCATGCCATACTACAAATAAATGTATCAATTTATGACATAAGATATGGGATTTGATAAATGATAATATACTTGATCTAGGCACTTCAACTGAGCCTCTAAAGATAAAGCCAACACAAGATAAGACTTTGAAAATATTTTTAGATCCATTTCCACAACATTCAAAACAAGATAAAGAGGACACATTAGGTGTTCATCATACATACCATACACATCCTCCAATAGCTATATACCAGGCATCTTTAGTTGAGACACATACTTTGAGGGGTATGATAGGTGTGTATGAGTCTAGAGTTCCATCTAGGCATTCAATATATTTTTTAGATTAGGAGATTATGGAGTATGATAAAGGTTAAAATACACTTTTTATTAGAGCACATATCCATAATTAGCCTATCCACAATGTACTCATTGACAATGGTTCCATTCTTAATATGTAAAACTTCACACTACTATAGCATTTGGATTATTTAGAGTAGGACATCACTTTGACTGATATAGTTATCAGTGGGTTTAATGGGCATTTTCAAAGTTTATTGGGTGGGATAGTAGTTCCATTAAAGGTTAGTCCTACACATGTGGCTACACCATTCACTATAGTTCCCAACATAGGAGTTTTTGACATACTACTTGGTTGACCATGGATTCAAAAACTCAAGGTAGTACCTTCTATAGTTCACATATGCATGAATTTCATTCCCACTAATCAGGTTATTATAATTAGTATAGTTACTTATGATTCACCACTCCCCACTTTAGAGCCATCTACCAGCTTTAGTCATCAGATCTAGTTCTTCCACCAGTTTTAGCTTCTCCTCCAACTTTTATTCTAGTTTAACTTTAGGTTTAGCCATAGTTATATAATCCATCACCAGTACAAAAGGTTCATACACCCCCATATCTCTAATATTATAGATGGCTTTTAGTGACAATATTCACACCTAGATTAGTTAAATTGAGATCTCATATAACTACACAAAGATCACTTATTCAATGAGTACCTTCTCTTACTTTTAGATGGGTACCTAAGAGCCCTATAGTTGCATCTACATCTCAGAGTTATAGGGGGACCCCACATTTGGCTTCCAATTTAAATATTTTAGATTAGTTACAACATACACACATTTTAACTTCATAATCTTAGTCATACACTCGTGCCTCATGATCATGCATGATTTAGTTGTTTGACTTAGGACACCATGATAAGGAGTCTAACCTGAGACTCATTAGTTAGTATCATTTCTTATTAATTCTTCCTAAACATAGTTTAAATATTTTTTAAAAAATAAAAAATGCCAAAAATATTTCAATTATATCCATCATCCATGCTTTACATCACTACTATCATGTTAGGGCATACATTTATTGGTTCATGTGATTGTATGTCCATTTTCTACATTACCATGTTTTAATTGATCTTCTTTGAGTGTGTCCAGTGACATCTAGCTACTTGATTTCTTCATTATACCCATAGAGGGGTCATTCCTACATTATACATTCAAGACACACATTGATATACACACCCACTAAGGGCATATTCTACATAACTACACCATCTAGATTATGTCATTCTTACACTACACACTCTAAGTTATCATATTGATGAACATTACTTACTAGATTACATAGATTACTACATTGATGTTTCACTAGTACCTAGTACTCGTGCATTTCTTAGCATATACCTAGTCTTGTACTACACATGTTTTGCATAATTTCACATTTTCTTTCATTAGTTAGATGCATTTGTATCTTTTAGTTCTTACTCTTGATTTCATTCCTTGATTATCATAGTTTGTGTGATTGTACTTTTAAATTATAACTTATCTCCTGCTTATGGCTTAGGGAATTTTCTAATGTCCTTTGCTTCTATTTAATGTGTTTTCCTTAGGACATTTGCCAATGTCCTTTGTTTATGCTCCTTTATGTGCATGTGGCTTATGTGCCAAATTTTCTTATTTCACTTGTATGTGTATGTGGAATTTGAACATGCCTTTCATGCTTGTTTCTATTTTTAGTCACATGTGCCCATCTCCCTTGTTTGTATGGCCCCTTGGCCCATCTAGTATGCTTATTGATTTCTGCTTCTTCCTTGTTGCTTGTTTGCTTGTTTCTTGTCAAATATGTGCAATGCCATGATCTATATCATGCATTTTTTTGCTTTATTGGATGCTATGATCTATATCATGAATTTTTTTCTTTATTGGATGATATGATGGACATCATGCTCCATCCCTCCAATTAATAACTAACAATTAACATTTCCAATTCTAGTTTAGTACTTTATGTATGCTTTCACATTATTATATCTATCTACACATACCCTTGTTGATCTAAAAATATATATCAATATAAACATTGATATATATTGAAACATATTGTAAAATATAAAATTTTATATCATATATATATATATATATATATATATATATATATATATATATATATATATATATATTCATATTAACACACTTACAGGACTATTTTCTTCTTAGTGTAGTCATTGTAGGTTTGTCATTATTACCCTCAAAAGAGGGGGAATAAAATAGGGGATTTGTCATAGAGATAAAACCTCATATAAATCAAAACAACATTTAAAATAGTCAACACATAATCTAGACATCAAACTAGTCAAATTAGAGCAAAAAAATAGGAGCAATCTCAGATCAACAATCTATTTTGACACTGAACAAAAGTACCAAAAATGAATAGTATCACCAAAAATAGGGTTTTCCATAGTTTGGTGTTCCTATCCAGGTATAAAAACACTCAAGGTTTCCATAAACAAGAAAAAAGGTTAGTTTAGGGACATTTTTTGCACTTTTAGATCCTTCAAATTTAGTAGTTTTAGCATAGTTTTCTTAGATATTGGGGGTTATCATGTGCAGCATGATGGTTCTCACTTTAAATTTAGAATAGGTATTTGGAATAAATTCCAAGATTAGAATTGATTTTCTAGACATTGGTGATTAGGAGTAATGTACATGGCATATTGATCTTCTTTTATTTTTTTAGATATAGGGCGTTATCATGTGCAGCATGATGGTTCTCACTTTCAGTTTAGAATAGGTAGTTGGCATAAATTCCAAGATTAGAATCTATGTTATATACATTAGTGATTAGGGGTAATGTTCATGGCACATTGATCTTATTTTATTTCCAAGTTTAGTTTATTCCAGGCATTCTCAACAGTTGCATGCCTTACTCCATCTATAGGTGGTTGGCATTACATTCAAGTTAAACTTTCATACAAGTTTATCTTTTTGAGTACCTAAGTTCTTGATTTGGATTTCATATAAGCTTATTATATTAGTTTTAGATTGGCTTTCATACAATCCTAATCTCCATCTTTTGAAATGGCCAAGAGTGGCCTAGTTTTCAGCACACATTCAACTATCCATGTCATAGTGTCAGATTTACAACACATTCATGGGCTCCATGAGCCATCTCATATGACATCCATTATATATGAATATCACTTCATAGTTTCACTTCATGGGGCAATGATGGAGTGAAATGGCTAGCCTTTATATTCTTGAGCCACCTATTTAGAGGGATTGGACACATAGTCCATGCATCGATTAACACATGCATGATTCAATAACTTCATATAGTTGGTAATGGTGGAGTTAAAGGGCTAACCTTTGAATTATTGGGCCATATTTTGGGTAATTAAACACTTAGTTTCATTCATGATATTACTCTTGATTCAGCACATACTCATCATAATCCAGTATCACAACATGTTTTGTATTGATTCACGTACTCAATAAGGTGTATTCATTCCTCTCTCTTATTTTGCTCAATTTTTGTACATTTTTATTTTAGATATAGCATATCTAGTAATAACTAATCTATTTAATATTTTTATTTTTATATTCACACATCACAATGCGCTTTCTCTATGCACATCAACCATCACACAACTTTATGAGCTTTTCACTTACAAGTAAGTTTAGGTATGCTTTCTATTTTTCCTTTATCCTAGTATTTTACTTTGCTACATCACTAGAATAAGGGAGGGGCAAATGTAATCATAAAAAATGAAAAATTAGATGATGTAAGAATGGCTAATAACACCCAGCCTATAGGTCCTCTTTCTTGTTGACTCAACCCTTCTCAGCTAGACTTTCATTGATTCCTAGTCACTCATAGCTTCCAAAACTTAGCTTTTTGAGACCTAGGTAGCTCTTTCAGACCCAGATCCATCCCCCTAGGTCTTACCTTCCTAGGAAAATAGTGCCCAAATTAGATATGAGTGATATAACTCAAGGGTGTACTATTACTGATGTTATTGTCCAAGTTAAATTTAACCTCAAATAGTCATATTTTCTTGAATCCTTATCTTTTCCCCTATCATCCTAAAGCAAGCTCATCTAACCCATGATCATTAGTATCCATATATAAGGAAACTAAATTCTCATTTAGAAGGGTTGGCACTCATTCACAAGAAATAAGTAATAATGCAAGTAAGTACACTCAAGCACTCTTCCCTATTCTCTATATACAACCATTCAAGACCAATTCGATCCTATTTAAACACTCATACCAGTCCCTAGTCATCCAAAGTACATTCCAAATTCACATCTAGTTGTATACATCACACAATTGCACCAAGCACTTCAAATGGGATAAATACATTAGCTTGATCCCTCTTTGAAGTATTGGTATGTAGGCAGTGTGCCCACACATAAGGTGTGAATTACATCTAGCATATCCTTTACACACTAACCCGTCCTCTCTTTCTAAATCTTGATACTCAAGTTTAAGTACCAAGAGCTCCTAAGGGTTTTTATGATTGAATCAGACACACAATAAGCTCTACATAGACCTAAGCTTTAATATTTCACTACCAAGGTGTCATAGGCCAACCAAGCAGAACCCAAAAAAGCCAGACCACCAAGACAATTGTGCCAGAAGTAGACAATAACACTGAAAGTGGACTACAGTGCCAAGTATCATGGTGTCTTATGTTTGGCACTCATATCCAATTTATAAATAGAGTTTTGGGTCCTATTTATGATAGTCTTCCATCCCTGCATAGTAATTTATAGACCTTGCATCATTTGATTCATAATAGAATAAGCTAAGTTTGATTTCTTTACACTTCTTACTATTTTTAGAAAAGGTAAAATACATATCTATTTACACAAATCAATAGGCTAATTGAGACGCATTAATTACTAATTTACATTTACTCAGACCTTTATTTTCTTAAGAATTAAATACCTAATTCCCAAAAGTAATAAAACAAATACATATCCTAAATTATAGCATTACTCATTACTTATACTACACATGAAAAATGTGAGGAGGAACATGATATATACCTTTTCAACCTATCCAATCATGATAAAAACAATGTTAAAGACCCACTTTAAGGTTTTTAAATACTGAGTGGGGGGAGATACCTATGACCATCCATTAGATGAGATCATAAAGTAGTCTCGTAAAATATTCCAAAAATACCAAAAAATCAAAAAAATCAAAAAATATTTTTGGCACCTACACATTCTGTGGGTTCCTTCACATATATGTGCTAGTTCCATGTTTATGAATGGCATACTTAATTAATCCTACATATACATGTGTGTAACACTTATACTTGAGTTTGATACATGCATACATAAATAAATTATCTATTCTTATTTTGGATGTTGGATCTTCCTTATACTTATGTCATGAAGACATTGGGGGCATCCACTTATTTGAACTTGACACACATAGGTTATATGTTTCAATGAATACATTTCATTATCATGTTTGAGTTTACATATGTACTTACACATGACTTTTATCCATGATTATATCTTACATAGGCTACTTGATATGTTATACACTTGACATTTTTTCTAAACACATTCTATCCATAGGCTCCTATGACATGTTTATGTTGGTTGATTATGATTTCCTTTATGTACTTACTTGAGTGTCTTGCCTTACTATTACATTTCTTTTTTGAGCATTTAAATATGATCCTTTTCTTGCGATCCCCATGCCTATGCATGCTTTCATTATTTTTTGTATCAACATTTTAATATGTCATCCTTAATTTTTTGTAAATTTTAATAAGTCATCCCCCTTTGACTTTTCAACATTTGAACATTTCCCTTGTTTGTAGTCTTCTTAGACCACTACCTTTTGACTTGATTTTGAGTGTTCTTGTGTGTGTACTTGATTTATTTTTAGATGTTATAATATTACTATTTATATATTTTCATGATCCTTATCATGCATATTAGACCTTCATTTGGTCACATTGGTTTTATCCACTTCAATGTTATATTTAATAAGACATGATCCTTATAAATGCTACATGGTTATATTCATAGATTATACAATTATCTTCTCCTTTTGAGGTGAGGTAACTATTGACTAAATTTAATCGAGGTCAAATTTTGTCAAAAACATTGCATTTTAAAAAATTTCATATAGTTTGATAATTCATAAAGTGGTCAACATGGTCCTAAACAGGTCTAGTTACATTTTGAAGGTCACACAATCTGTTTCATCTTTGTCATATTTGTACTCTTGTCTTATTATTTCTTTTACCATATTTTGGGTCATTTTCTATGAATTTTATGATTTCCTATCAAAATTTAAAAGGGTAAATATGTAATCTAATGTACCACTTATCATAAGAATGTTAGGAGTTAGTTTGAAATTGTAAAATGCAAGTTCAATGTGGAAAGAAGGAGATCACTATAAAATAGGTAATTTTAGGTAGTTATACAGATAAGGATAACTTATATAGCATGTGTGAGGTTTAATGGAGGTATCTCTATATCCCCACAAGTATTTTCAAGGCTTAATAAGCTTCAAAAGGTCCAAAAATGCCAAAAATTGGTCCACCTCTCTCATCACTCTCTTGGACAAGGTTAAACAAGCCATTGGTTTTATATTAGTGCAGATAGGAGAAAAAGAGTTGGTATAAATGCAATTGGTGAATGTAATTAATCCATTTTTACTTAAATTTTATGTTAATAGTTTCTAGTTTGGTGATTTGTATTCTATAAATAATATTTAAGATTCTTGATGCCTTTAAATTGCTTGCATAACCCCAACACCTAAATTTTTCTCATCTTTTGCATTGGTTTTTATGAAAAAATTAGTGTATATAGGTTAAATTATCATGTTCATCCCTTTAATGTTGTTTATAAACTATTTTACACATGTGGTTATGAAGAAACAATTAGAAACATCTCGTTATGCTTCAATGAAGTCTATAGAACAATGTTTGCTAGAATAGTGTCTCATCAGTTGCAAAACTTACCCTTCTGTGAGTAGCTCTAGGTCAAGCCTAAAATTTTGTTTCAAACCTCAAAGAGTATCGTATATCATATTATCCATCTAAAATTTTGGTCTCAAATGGATCATTGATGGAATGCAGGGTCTTAGACATTTGATACAGTCAAGTACTAAAAGTGCACCTTAGTTAGTGAATGAGTGATAGGTTTTTACATTCATAGATATTGAAAGTGTGTTTAAGACTTTAATAGTAACATGAGGTAGAATCACTAGAAGTTTTAAAAGTGATATAATAGATCTAAGAAGCCCAAAAAATAATACACATAATTATATTTCTTGACAATTGAACTACAGTCAAGGTGAGAATTTTGCCCTAAACAAAGAGGTTAATTATTTTTTGAACCCTCATAATCACTAATAATTTAGTGAGAGGTTTTAATATATTGGTATAAAAACCTAAAAGGTTATGTATATAGTCATACTCAATCTTTTAGATAGTCATATATAACCAAAATTGAATAAAGTTACTAAATGAGATGACTTAGCTTAACTTCTCCAAAAGGGGTTTTTGCTCATTCATAATGTCATTCTATTGATGAAGGTAAATGAGATCTATGTGAGTCTAATGGTTTCCTAATTGTGGACTAGACCTAGAGATAGCATATGAACACAGAAAGAATTTTTTTGAATAAGATAAATTGATTATAGATTGGGTTTTAAAATTAGTCAAAATCTTGTTAGAGACACTCAATAATTGTAGTGATTTTAAGCCAAATGAACTTGGAACACTGAAATGGCAACTAATTTACTATAGCATATTGATGAGAGAATGGTTATAAGGCATGATGTGAGATTATCCAAGTTTGATATGGTATTAATGATCTCATGATGAATAATATTGGTGAAAACACAATACTCAAGCATAAATGAACACCTACAAGAACCTTATGAATTCTCTAATGCAAACCTACAGTCAACATAGTCTATGGACTAGCCTAAGTAAATGGAGAGTATAGGTTTGAGAAGGTAAGTAGAGGTGTATGATGTATGTACCATGTTTTAATAACTCTCATAGTGGTAATGATACATTCCTAATTTTTTCTAAGAATTAATAACCTCAACCCATAGTCATAACTCAGGGTTCTCATGACCAACCAAAATTTTGTGCACAGTCATCAGACCTAAAAGCTAATATGGAGGATTTGAGGTTTTGAGACTTATAGAGATATAATAAATTATTTAAAATTTTCAAATGGGGTCCCCATGACCTAAAAAATATCCCCATAGACTCCTATAGGATGTACAAACATGGGAGGTGCCCTTTATTTTATCTCAGACCAGAGGCACTCCCTGATCAATATAGCATGCAAACTTGGTGTTTAAGTGTTGAAAATATGAAATATAAGTCTTTAAATCACTATATAATGATTTTAAAGGTTTATATTAATATTAATAATGGTAGAAGATACCCCATAGTCAATGAAAACTCTCATAGGTAGTCACAAGCTCAAATACATAGTTTAGGCCTATTAGGATTATAATAAGGCCTAAACCATTAGGTGCCTAGCTTGATGCATATAACCATGATAACCTTAAAAAAAATTATATATTTTTTGGTAGAGTAAAATGTTAGTAAGAACCATTAGTTTGCATAGAAAAACATAGGACTAGTCATTTTGGCCTAAACTTGCTTAAGGGGTGTCTAAAATGTAGTATATGAGCTCAAGAGTTAACTTCATTTGTTCATATTTCTATAGATAATATGCATGGTATATAAATTATATAATAATATTTTAAGGGTATCTTACACTTCATCTCAATGGAATTTTTTTTTGCGGTTAAGTATGTAGATTTTATGAATCATTGCTAAAAAGCTAGACTACTCAAAATCCTTGTACAAACCCAATGGAGAATAAATGAATGGGAATGAATATATAAGGGGTAATATGACCTAAAATATTATTTTTAAATTTATAGTGCTCCCTAAATATCTCTAACACTCAGTTATTCCATACCATCACTTGTATGAACATGTCTAATTCAGTCTATTTTGTAGGAATTGAGGTGTTCTACATGTGCAAAAAGGAATGGATAGATGAAATTTATTATTTAAAGTGTTTAGTGACTTATTTTAATTATTCACATACGATTCTCACCTCATTTAATCTTGGAAACATCATTTATATACTATTCAATTTAGGCAATTAGAATAGGATAGTGAGAAGTCAAAGTGACTACCTATGTGCGATAGTGAGAAGAGTGACTTTGAATTTTTTTAGGTCTATTTGATAGACTAGAGGACAAATAGATTTTTAATATATGTCCCAAATTATTTCAATGATATTTATTTTAAAACTTCAAGTCACTTAAGTGATAAATGTGAAGATTAAAGCCTAGAGAGCTAATGAGTGAATATAAATAGTGAAACACAAGTGTTAAGACGAAGATCATCAGTTGGAGAAACATACAAGGACATGAAGTAATTTTATTTCAATATTTTCATGTCAAAGGATATTTTTCAATGACTCCTATGTAAAATTTATATATTCAAGTGGATTATTCATCGCCAAGGAAGCTTCAAGTAAGATAATGAAGATCTCTACACTAACTTGAGGAAGATAATATGTTTCAGATTGACACATGTTCAAAACAAGTTCCTAACTTATTTTCCAACTTATTATATTTATTTTTAAATTTTTTACAAGTCTTAAAACTTGGATTTTTGGCCCTTCCACTTCTCTTCTTCTCTCTCCTCTCTTATGCTCTACATATGCAAGCCTTTTGGATTTGTAATAGATCCACAATTAGTATGGAGAATCCCTATTGGTTTGACATATTGATTTGAATTAAAATAAATTTTTTGAAGTTAATTTAGTCTCTATAATATATTTCCTAAGTGTTTCAAGTGGTTTATGTGGTTGACAAGTGATGAATGTCTTCTCTTTGCTTCCATTCTGCTCTTACATGTTTTGTGTGAGTGGTATCTCTTCTAATAGGTCTCATAAAGTGTATGTGTTTCTTAAGTGTGCCTTGAAGTGTGAGAAATAATAGTAGTGTCTAGTATCATAGCTTATTTTCACCCACCTCTATATATGTATATAAATCTACCTCTATGAGAAATTTTTTGTTAGAATGATATACAATTGGCATTAGTTTTAGTAGTCTCCTTTCTTAGTGCATATGCAAGTGTGTTTTATGGACTTATATTTGGTGTATCACATTCATTAGTTTATCTTAATTTATTTTTAATTCTTCCCTTTTCACCCCCAATAGTGATTATCCTAGTTTAGTGTGAGCCTAAAACATAGATCAAGGGAGCTAGCCCTTTCAAACTAGAAACCTATCTCTTGTAGTATCTTGTCTATAGTAAGAGATAGTTTCATGTTATCCCACATTTGAGAAGGTATAATTGAATTATATAGGGTGAAAATGTGGGTCATAAAAAAAATTTCATGCCCAATGGAATATGAATTTCAATAAGATTTTTCAAGGTGGATGCTGGTCTTGACAATAAGGAACTATAACAATCCATTTCCTATTATATCTGGTGAATCCAACATTTCAATCTTGGTTGCAGACTAGTGTACTCTTTCATGCCTAAGGTAAACACAAGGAATCTCAACAAAGTCATTCCTTTTGCGTTTCATGATCATCCTCATTATTCATACAAAGTAATAAAATTTTAAAACACCCATACTTACCTATAGAATTCATACCTTGCTCATAAACCCATAAGAAAGTTCTTGATTAACCCATTCTTACAAAGTCCTAAATCCACCATGGAAATAAACCATCCTTTTGTTTATTTCAATGGTTATAGTCCTCTATGACTTACCCATTATAATGACATCCCCATATCTACCCTTAAAATTGTTCCATCATATACTGGTGGAACTACCATTACCCCTATTGAACATATTAGAAACATTGTTAATTTTTTCAATATCCATCACATCATTGATGAGAGCATAGAAATTATATTATTTGTTGTCTCCTTCAAAGGATAATATCATGACTAGTATGGAACATTGGCAACTAAATAGTTCATCACATGGGATGAGTTTGGAGATGCATTGAGAAGAAGATTTGAGGACAAGAGTGACAACTTGTCATTAACTAAACAATTGACTAGGATAAGGAGAACACCTTAAAAATTTATTCAATACTTCAACATAATATTTCAAAAAACATGGGATAAGATCTCAATCTTGGTAAGACCCACATCTCACCATGATTTCCTTTACTATCTTAAATCTTTTGATAGTGACATTTCAATGATGATGCAATCTATGGGAGGTAACACTTTGCCTAATTCCTATGAAGTGTTAGGATCAGAATATTTCCCCGAGACCTCCCATGCCTTTATTTCTTGATTTTCAAACCCTTACACCTGTTGTTGCTCCCATTGTTGTACCTAAACATAAATTTGCTACCCCTAGTCAACCAAGCAATACTAATGACACAGACAAGATGAGAGATATGGAGAAAAATATCTTAGGTCTAAAGAGGATTATCCATAAACATCAAGTAAATCCTTTCAAAATACATTATCAACCTAATAATTCCTACCCTAACTATCAAGGTAATAGACCACCTTTCTAAGGTCAAAACTCAAGGTCAAGGATAACTAGTTTAATCAGAAGCCTATAAAGGTTACAACTCCAATACTCCTTCCACTTCAATAGAATTAGTGCCTAATAAAAATAACCTTGACCAAGAGCATGATAGTCAACCTTCATGGGATCAACCTTATGATCCATATTCCTATGTCAATGAGTCCTTCAATCAAGCCTTTATAGAAAGTTTAGAAACTATGTCAACTATGACTTAAGATGAGGTATAAAATGGAGGATAAATCAATTGGAATAGTGTTCAAGTGGGATTTTTATTGGCCAATTGGTAAAAAAATGATTCATGTGATGTCAATTATCAATGGAAATCAAGCATAGAGGTAAACCCTATAGCTATAAACACAAGGAGCAAGAGAAAGGAAGTTGAAAATTTCAAGGGGATGATAATGTTCAATCAATGAATGTTCAAACATCCCAAAGGTAGGTATGTCTAATGCAATTCCAAATACACCAGTAGCTCAAAGAGATCAAAATTTTAGAAGTATTTTCATGCCTCAAAATTCTTAAGATGTAGGCATCATCATTCTTCATAGTGAACATGAAAATCTTAGTGGTTCTTTCACTACCATTATAGAGAAGATGACGAGGTCTCATGTGAAATTATCAATTTGGGATACATTAACAATACCTGGACAAGTAAACCTAATTCAAAAGGAGCTATCCAAACTTAGTTTGGAAACCAAATAGCCTAGTGGGAGAGAGGTAGCCTTGAAAAATAATTTGAAGCCTAATAAAGGATAGTCAAACAATATTAAAACGGTAGACACACTTCCTCCATTTTATTTATTCATCATCATTGGAGATGATTTGGTACACAATTATCTTATTCATAATCGATCTAGATATTATTTCATGACCAAGCAAGTAGATGATAAATTGAACTTGAAGTATGAGCCTCATGAAAATGGAGTGATACAATTGAATGGGTCAGCTTCCAAGACCATTGGCATAATCAATGTTTTCAAATTATTCTTCATGCTTGTCCCACCTTCACCATTTCTCAAGATATTGTAGTGGTAAATGTGCCTCCTCATTTTGCACTTTATTTGTCAAGAGAGTTCAGAGATAAAATTGGAATTTATATTACTTTTGAATAGTCCTATATGAGATTTAAGATTAGATATGATCCAAAATTTAGAATCAAATCAAAACCTCTTTCTAGTTTTCATGTAGAGATATATGTGACTTATACTTATAACATGAATTACAATGTTATTAAATAATATGATCACCCTAGTGATCAAGAAGATCTAAAAGTCCTTAATGGCATACCTTATTTGTATCTTAATGAGTGGGGAGCTGAGCAAGGTGGACTTGAAAAAATAGGACTTGGTACTTGCATACTTCATGAAGATTGTTATGGAACTCTTGAGGTAGATCCTGATAACATTATAGAGCAACTTGCATGCAGAAATTATCTTGTACACATGGGTGATGATATTGATATCCCAACTAAAGTAAAACATGATAGTCTTAATGATCAACCATTTTTTATTTCCAATGAAGAAAAAAATCATGAGCATGAACCTCAAGAGGAGGTAGATGATATGTGGCAATAGTTAAATGCAATAGTTTAAGAGTTTGAGGAGTTGAGTAGACCTACAACTTTTCAAAAATAATATAGATATGATGTTAAGGTCAACTATGTTCCCAATAAGAAAAACTAGAAGTTTGAGATCTCTACTAGGAAATAAACAACCTTGGTACACCAATAAGTATTTGATGAGCACAAGGAAGACAGTCTTAATGACTTATAATAACAATCATGTCATGTTTCAAAGGCACTTGAAGTTGAGAAAGCTTTGATGATCTCCAATGATCAGATTGAAGATTGTCAAGTAAGCATAAAAAATTATAATCAAGCTAAAAAGCCAAATAAAACTCCAAGTGGGATAGATGAAATATTATTGAGAGTTACAAATGACATGCTTGTAGTCAATAGAAGATCCAAAGATGGTAAGTCACTTGACTATCTCCACAAATAAGTGTTCATTGACAAATATGCCTCATATGATATATTATTTTCATGGAGCAATAGTGATGTAAGAACCATTGTATTTGACCCTAGTTGAAGAAATGAAGAATATCCATTTCACCTCAACTATTTTGAGGTCTTGTACATACTAGGATAAGTATGTGTCTTTGCTTATGTTGTGTGTGTTTTACCTAAGTGTTCATGAGAGCACAAGTGTGTCATTATCTTGTTTTGAGTGTTTGTTTCCTTTTTATGTTTGGTGTGGTTTTGTGTCCTTTCATAGGCTTATCAATGTCAAATTTAGTGTATAATTGATTTCATTTCCCAAGGATAGGAGAAGGCAATTGGTCCTGAGCATGGAAGGCTTGTTATCCCTAAGAAATTACCAAAATGTTGACAAAATTTGACCTAGGTCAAATTTGGTCAAAAACCCTTGCATATTCAAATTTTTCATATATTATTCTAAGTCATAAAATGATTAACATGGCCATAAGATAGGTCTATTTACATTTTGGAGGTCACACAATATGTTTCATCTTTGTCATATTTATACACTTGTCTTAATAGCTTTTTACCACCTTTTGTAACATTTTCTATGAATTGTACAATTTCCTATCACAATGTAAAAGTGTCAAGATGTACTGTAATGTACTAATTTTCATAAGAACATCAGTAGTTAGTTTTAAACTATAAAAATGCAGGTTCAACATGGAAATAAGGAGATCACTATAAAATAAGCAATTTTAGTTAGGTGTACATACAAGGACAACCTATCTGAAACATTTGAGGGTTTAGGGAGGTCTATTCAAATCCCCAAAAGTATTTTTAAGGCTTAATAATCTTCAATAGGTCCAAAATTTCCAAAAACTGGTCCATCTTTCTCATCACTCTCTTGGACAAGGTTAAATAGGTCACCAATTTTCTATTAGTATATATAAGAGAAAATGAGTTGGTGTGAATGCACTTGATGGATGGAATTAGTCCCTTTGTACTTCCATTTCATGTTAATAGTTTCTAGTTTTTTGGTCCATACTCCATGAACAATCTTTAAGATTGTTGATGCCTTCAAACTACTTGCCTAACCCCAACACCTCAATTTCTCTCATTTTTTGCGTTAGTTTTTATGAACCAATTGGTGTATGTAGGTTAAGAGATCATGTTTATCCTTTTTATGTTTTTTTAACCTATTTTTCACATGTGGTTATGAAGGAATAGACAAAAACATCTCCTTATGCTTCAATGAAGTTTATAGAACAATGTTTTATAGAAAAATATCTCATCAGTTATAGAGCTTACCCTTTTATGAGTAGCTATAGATCAAGGCTAACATTTTATTTCCAACCTTAAAGATTTTTTTTGATCATATTATCCATCTAAAATTTTGGTCTCAAAAGGATCATTGATAGAATGTAGGGTCTTGGACATTTGATACAATCAAGTAATAAAAGTGCACCTCAGATAGTGAATGAGTGATAGTATTAAACATTTAAAGACATTGAAATTATGTTGAGGACTTCAATAGTAACATGAGGCAGAACCATTGGAAGTTTGAAAAGTGATAGAAGAGATCTAATAAGCCTAGAAAATCTTACACATAGTCAAATTTCTTAATGAGTGACCTATAATCAAGGTGAGAGTTTTTCCCTAAATAGAGAGGGACTTGTTTAAATTATTCACATAAAATTATCACCTCATTTAATAGTGGAAACCTCTCCACTAGAACACTCATTGCAGGTAGTCTAAATAGGATAGTGAGAAGGCAAAGTGTCTACCTAAGTGTGATAGTGAGAAGAGTGACATTGAATATTTTGAGTTCTATTTGATAGATGAAAGGATAAAGAGGTGTTGAAAAAATTTCACACATTCATGTAATGAGATTTCTTAGCCAAATCCAAGTCACTTATGTGACAAATGTGAAGATTAAATCCTAGATCTCTAATGAGTGACTACAAATAGTGAAACATAAGTGCCAAGAGGTAGATCATCAGTTGGAGAAGCATACAAAGCCCTGCACTAATCTTATTTCAATATTCTCATGTTATAGGATATGTGGAAATGACTCCTATGTAAATTTTAGAGAGTCAAGTGGATTATTCATTATCAAGGCAATTTCAAGTAAGACAATGAATAACTCTATGCTAACTTGAGGAAGATGTTATGTTTTAGATTGACACATGTTCAAGACAAATTTATAACCTCTTTTTTAACTCATTCTCTTGAATTTTAAATTTTTCCCAAGTCTTAACAATTTCCCTTGTGACCCTTACACTTCTCTTCTTCTATCCCCTCTCCTATGCTCGATATATGCAAGCCTTTTTAGATTTTTAATGGATCCAAAATTAGTATGATGACACCTTACTGGTTTGACATCTTGATTTGAATTTGAATAAATTTTTTGAATTTGATTTATTCTTTTCAATCTCTTGCCTAAGTGTTTCAAATGTTTTATGTGTTTGACAAGTGATGAATGTCTTCTCCTTAAGTCCATTTTGCTCTGGCATGTTTTGTGTGAGTGATATCTCTTCTAATAGGTCTCATTAAGTGTATGTGTTTTTTAAGTGTGTCTTGAAGTGTGAGAGAGACTAGTAGTGTCTATTATTAGACCTTAGTTTAACCCAGCTTTGGATATGCATAACAATCTACCTCAATGATAAATACTTATGCTAGAAGGACATATAGTTGAGGTTAGTTTTAGTAGTCTTCTTTCTTAGTGAATATGCAAGTGTGTTTTGTGAACTTATATTTGGTGTATCAACTTTATTATTTTAGATTGATTCATGTTTCCTTCTTCCATTTCCAACCCCAATATCAGTTATCCTAGTGTAGTGTAAGCCTAAAAGATAGATCAAGGAAGTTATCCCTTTCAAACCTAGAGATTTATCTCTTGTAGTAACTTGTCTATAGTAAAAGATAGTTCCATGTTATCCAAAATTTTAGAAGGCCTACTTAACTTATCTAGGATGAAAATTAGGGTCATAACAGTAATTATTACCTCTTATATTTATCTCACCTGAAATAGGGGAATATTAGTGGGGGAATGTCATAGAGGCATGTTATTTACACTTGGCACAGTTTCTAAATTCAATGAGCACATGATTTGGAAGCATGTTATCCACACTTATTTAATATGTGATACTTATATCAATTTTCATATTTAGTCATGAAATTCCATATGGGCATGACTACCACACATTCATAATTTTTATAATTAATGGGGGCATGCTTCAAAAGCATGTTCTACACACATATTCAGTATTTAACATCTCCAAAATATAGTGGAGGCATGTTTTGTAAACATGTTCTCCACATTGGTACATTTATTAGTTTCTAAAATTATCCACATACAATGGGGCATGATTTGGAAGCATGTTCTTCATGTTTACATAGTTTTTATGAATTGGCCAAAGCACACAGTTATATGATTCAAATTCATAGTTGTGGTGTAATTTTATACATAGGTACCATTGTTATACATAGTTTCAACATGAGACATATTTAAGTTGCATATGCTATGAAATTTATGCCTAATATTATGAAATCTAAATTAGTTTCATATTTTAGAACATTTATAAATATTATCACAACCCACCAGTGGGACTTTTATGAACTATATTGAATCAATCTACTACAATAGTTGGTTCATTTTTTGGTATGGTTGAGGTGATCACATCACTAAATATTGCCAAGTTTTTAAGTTGGACTTGATAGTATCATCTAACCTCACCAGTTTGATAGTGTGGGTGATGTGGTTCTTCACACTCACTAGGTTTTATGTATGATTAGGCTAAACATGTTTCATTAAAATTTTGCTTTATTTTTTAAGAAGAAAGTTGTAAAACTTAAAATAAGGTTGAGGTTAGTAGAACCTAGATTTGGTTTTTACTCTATGATCTAGATGATTATGATGTTCCTCTTAATATTGGGATGATGACTTGCAGATAATAAATCACTAATAAAATGGTTGATTAGTTAGGTAGGTGGATTGCCTAGAAAGCTAGATTTAATAAGTACATGGCTTCTTTAGAGGCTATCAATCCTCCTTTTAAGACAAATTAATGTTAATAAAGTTACTAATAAGAGAAGTTTCATAACATAAACTAAAATTACTCAATAAAAAAAATACTTTTCAACAAATAATGTATTTTTACAAAATAACATTAAAAAAATGTTAAACCATCAAGGTGTGGTCAGAATATTGTTCTTAAATTTGTATAGTGATAGGGATGAAGAAAAAAGGTTTTTAGTTAAGGTTGGAAGGTGTTTAAACTTTGTTATTTTTATTAAAATTATTTACATAGTGAACATCAATGTTTAAGGTTAATCATTGATGGTTGACAGGTGATCATTGATAGTGGTTGAGGGTTGACCATCACATGTAGTCGAGGGATAATGGTCATTGATTGATAGGTGACCATCGATTATGGTCAAGGGTTGACTATCATACATATTTCAGGGTTTGATTGTCGATAGTTGATAGCTACTATTAGTAGTGATTGAGGGATGATCATCATTGATCAATATGTGACTTTTATGGTTGAAGGTGACCATCAATAGTCACTATGGGTTTGGACATATTATTGATTTTGAATAGAATAGGTTATGTGTTGGTTACAAAAAGGCTCTATAGATTGATGGAGGTTGGTTAATGGTCATGAGGACAAGAGAGATCCTTAGAGGTATAAAAGTTAGAGTTTTGGTACTCATGTGGTTGAGAATGGTCAAAGGGTCTTTTAGTGGAAGAGGTAATGTATGGATTTGCAAAACTATTGAAACTAAATAACTAAAATTTAAAACAAAAGTAATATACTTAACTTGTGATTAATAGTTTGAATAAGTCTTGGAGCTAGGAAGCTTTTTGATATGCTACACTTTCCTCCTTGTTCTTCTTCCCTTTAATTCCCCCCAAAAGTTCTCCCTTTATACCTCCTCTTCCTCTCTTAATATAGAGGAAAGGGAGTGGTGAAACAAAAATTTCATCAAGCAATATAAATTTAGCCTAATCATG
The DNA here is from genome assembly GCA_037957365.1 of Torreya grandis. Classification (NCBI taxonomy): domain Eukaryota; kingdom Viridiplantae; phylum Streptophyta; class Pinopsida; order Cupressales; family Taxaceae; genus Torreya; species Torreya grandis. The sequence continues at coordinate 1,579,775 of JARHVA010004388.1, forward strand.
AATTGATCATGTGAATGGTGGATAAAATTATAAATAAAAAATTGAGCTAGATTTTGAGTTCTAGCTAACTCCTAGGGTGGTTAGGGTCAAACCATAGGTAGTCAAGGGATGACCATCATTGGTTGATAGATGACCATCACTGATGGTTGAGGGCTGACCATCACATGTGGTCAAGGGCTAACTTTCAATGGTTAATAGGTGACCATTAGCAATGATCAAGTTCTAACCATCACATGTGGTCAAGGGTTGACTATCACAGGTGGTTAAGGGTTGATCATCACACATAGTTGAAGGGATATATTCAAAATTAGATAGATTTAACCATTTCCACTAATGATTGGTGGGGTAAATTATTAGGAAATGGTCCCAATGGGGTCAAGGGGTGGTCTAAGGGTTAGTGTGACATTTAAAACTATAGTGTATGATTTTCTAGTGTCTACATTTTACCCCTTTTTATTATGTAGTTTATATCAAGAAGGTACAAAACAAAAATGAAAGGTTTCTATAAGGTTGAAGCCCCAAGTATGGGAGAAAGTGTTCCCCCTCAAACAAAGAATCAATGTGGTAAAATGGATTTGGGTGTGGGTTTGATAAGTAGATGACAAAATGGGTAACATGGATGGATTAGTAAAATAGATTGCTACAAGGAGGACAAGTGACAAGTGAACCATGCCATAGTATTAGGCATAGCTGATATGGGGGGTACTTATAAACTCAAGTCACCATGCAAATGGTTGTCATGTTATTAGGGGTCCAAAAATTGAGTGACCCTAAGAACATAGATTATTTTATAGGTTTGATAAGTTGGATATGTGGGTGACAAGGTTGGTTTGGTTGGTTAGGCATTTAAGCATAAATAGGCACATAAAATACAACTAAGTGTCATATCATAGATCACACATAGACTAATTTACCATAGTTGAGGTAGTTGGTAAAACAAATTGGGTACTAGAAGGATAAATGATAAGTGGAATAGGTGATTGCATTTAGGCATGGTGATTATGGTTGCACTCATAAATGCAATTCTCCTAGACAAGGTCAATATGTTCTTAGGTATCCAAGAGATGATGTGATCCTAAGAATAAAAATGGTTTTAGGTGTTGAGACCATAAAGGATCATTCTCTAAGGTACCTAAATGGTTGGGAATAAAAGGTAGCACAAATTTGTCAAATATGGCAAGGTAGGTATGCAATCAAAATGACCAAGGTAAGTTTTGGTCTCAAAAAGTGTGAAAGGTGGGCCAAAAAGACCAAGTTCAAGTTAATTGTTTTAGTCGATTGTTTGCTTGATTGGTGGAGAATAAGGTGCTCTCTGATAGGTGCATTATAATGGATAAAAAGGTATTCCCTGATATGTGTATGGTTATGGTAATGTTATGTTTATTTGAAAAGGTTTGGTTGGGTGGTGTTTAAATTGGTTTCCCCATTTGGTGAAATGGTGCAAATTAGGTGATTGGGGTTTAAATTACTCAAAGATGGAAGATACACATCTTCTCAAGTGGTCATATAAATAGAAGGAGGTTAAAATGCTTCCATTAAAAAAGACCATAATGGCAAGATGGTTGGGCTTAATAACATAAGCCTATTTCATGCATTTAATTGGTGAGAGTTCATTAGTTGAAAGAAGTAGCTTGATCATGTAGTGTCAACTAAGCTCAAAATCCCTTGATTTGGTAGAGGGTAAAAGGTGGAGATGAATGGTAGGTGGATGAATGGTAGTGTAAAATTCTTGTAGGGATCACTTGTTCCTCTTGTAGGTGATCTAAGAACCATTATAGACAAGTCCATGCTCTAAGTTTAGTGTAGACTGATCAAGGTGGGAATTCTAAAAATGTTGCATGAAATCAAGTTGAAGCATTCTTGGGATTGCTTTGTTTGTGACTTTTGACTTTAGGGTTTTATTATGTTTTTATTTGATGGGTTTGGGAAGTTGACCAATGTGGGAAACTTCCATGTGATTGCTTGCTTGACAAATGTTTGGGTTAACCATCCTATAAGCGAATGGTCTAAGATTTGGATTTGTTTATGTGTGATAGTTATCCTTCAAGGGTGTATTCTACCTTTTTAAGGAATATTTGGTAGTTTTGGGCATCTATCTTTCAAGGGAGCAATCTACAATGTTAGATATTTTTTACCCAGGTGATATTTGGTATCCCAAATTTTTATGGTATGATGGATTCAACATGGACTAGTTTATATAGGATTAAAGGATTTACTTTATGGAGGCAAAACCATAACACAAGAAGGTTAGTGATGGGAAAAAGAGGTTTAAGTGACAAAAACCATGGGGATTCATCCTATAAGGGATGAAAAGTGTCCATGAGAATCATGCCATAGGTAGAGCCATGGTACCCATGTTTATGATTAGGCTAAGTTTGTGATGGATAATCATATGATCCTATTTTAATTAGTTGTCCTTAAAATAAGGGGATGAAGGTGGTTGAAAATAATGGATGATCTTAAGCTAGATACAAGATGACTAAACACTTGGTTTAACAAAATAAGGGTCATAAAATCAAAGCATTGAGGGTTTTAGGTTTTGATATGCCTTAGATCCACACTTACATGTGAATGGTTTGAGATAATCAGAAGATAAGTTCCCCCAACTAATTTTTTGACACGTGATTAGGCATGGAAAAGATGTTAGATGAATAGAGTAAAAAGGCAAGGTTTGTCAAGTGATGATGGTTAGATTTTGGTTAACAA
>JARHVA010004389.1:0-122500 GCA_037957365.1 Torreya grandis
AATAAATTTGTAAATTATACGACTTGCAAAATAAAAAATGTAAACTTCACCATGTGGAAAAATGAATTTACAAATTGCATGAATTAAAAAAGTGTTGGTTCATTTTTCACAACTTCAAAAAAATTAAAAAACATTTACAAGACTTATAAAATAACAAGTTTCTTTTTTATTTTTCAGTAAAAGGCAATGGATTTTTACATGAGGAGCTTGGAAGTGTTTTCACATTGTTCAGGAAAAGCTAAATTCTAGTCAATAATTCAATTTTTACCTATTTAATAAATTAATATAAAAATGATTGATTGATTTTCAATATTTTCAACATTCAAAATTTTTAACCCCAACCTTCAAAATTAGCAACTTAAAACACATCTTTTGTAAATTTTGAATCTTTCTAAAAACTATGACAATATCTAGCTTTATCTAGGTTTCAAAATGCAATGAATGAAAAGAACTTATATTCTCTGGTTTCATAGGTTGACATTTTATCCATTGGGTAATGGAGTCTTGAAATCAATGACAACTTGATCAACTAGTAAATCATTGATCTTCAATTAAATGATGTGTCCTCAAGAAATTTAAATGTTGCCACATGTAAAAATATAGTGTATACAAGGGTATTAGGAATTCATCTTGACAAGTGTTATCACTTATCAAAATATAATGTATGTAGTATCAGGTACTCAACCTGATAGGTGTTATCACATATATAAAAGGATAGTGTATACAAGGGCATTTTTAATACGTCTTTTCACACAAATTAAAATGCAAAGAAATAAATTTATCTCAAATTATTATGATTGAATTTTGAATACAAACTTGACCAAGGATTGGGCTTAGTGACCATGACATTCTCATTTATGCAATACTAGAATTGTAAAATGATTTAATCCAAAACAAACCATCATTGTAAATGAGAAAAGTTTAAGGGAAAACATGGATATACATGATAGAGTCATAGACTAGCTCAAATAGGTAAATTGGCAAGGATTATTTATGAGATAAACTCATGGAAATATGAACCAATAAAGAGGGTCAAAATGGGAAAGGAAAGTATAAAATGACACAAGCCAAAAAAATGACCAGGAAGGAAACACAAGCAAAACTGTATTTACATATATACAAAAGAAGACTACCTACTTCTCAATGGAAATAATATTTAAAATATTACTTATTGAAGGGAAATTGTAAATGAGTTCCATTTTGGTATTCTAGATAGAAAATTTTAATTCTATAGAGGTTCTTGATCTTAAATGGAACCATCGAAAGTGAATAAAATTTGTTATGACTTCCTTTTGGTTCTCTACAACTAACCCAGAGTAGGACTAAATCCCGTATTTGTAATTATTTTTTGTTTGCCTTCTTGTCAAAGAGAACTTTAACATGATCTTGATGTTTTTTAATCCTATCAAACACATATGTCCTTTCTTATTCCAATTTTTATAGGTAGAAAATTCTTTTATCTAGTGTACTTTCAAATTTTGGATTTTCAATAGCCCTAGATAACTGTAGGTTATGTAACTCAATATTTATAGGAATCACATAATCTATTTTGTATAGCAGATAGAATTGAGACATCCTAATAGCCTTTTTAGGTGCTATGTGATCTACCTAAAGAGAATCATATATCTTTTTATGCCAAATTTTATGATTCTCATCAAGTACTTTGTGCATGATTATGAATAAGTTCTTGTTGCTTGACTCAACCTAAACATTACCTTGTGGATGATAGTTTCATGAATGAGATAGTAAAATTCCATACCTATAACAAAATTTAATCATCTCTGAAGAGCAAAAGTTAGAGGCATTGTTTGTAACAATATTCGATGGGATTCCATATCGTACCAAGACATTTTCTTTGATGAAGTTACAAATGAATTTTGAAGTTTCCTTCTTAACATGAATTTATTTTACCCACTTAGTGAAGTAATATTTTATTATGAAAATGTGAGTGTGACATGCACTATAATGAGTATTCAATATCTTGATGAAGTTTAGTCCCCATTATTAAAAAGGTTCTTCAACTATCACCAGTTGAAGAGGAAGTAATGGCAATCTATGTTTGCCAAAAAATTGATGGCATGCCTCAAAATTTATACCCATTCACATGAATATTTGAAAAGAGTTATCCAATATTAATGGGATCTAAGTATTTTATAGGTTGTTACCCTAGCATAAAAATGCCCTCCATAGGATTGACTATGAAAAACTTGCAATATTTTTTTTTTGTTCTTTATCAATACACCTTAAGAGGAAGCCATCAATATTTTTATTAAAAAGAGTGTCATCTAATATGACATTCTTGTTATCCTATAACTTGATCTTCTACATTGCTTAACATTCAAGTGTGAATAATATTATCCATATGTCAGGAAGAAGGCTATATGAGAAAACCATTCATTATTAGAATAAAAAAAAAATACCAAAGGAAGTTCATGGTCATCTTGCTCATTTGAAACTATCAAAGAACTCAATTTAAGATTTCCCTACCCTACCATGAGTTGACATAGTACTTTCCCTTGAACTAGTTTTGTGGGTTTTATTTCTTTATTATATTCTTTAGCTTTAGTTATCTAATTCCCCCATTTAGAACTAGGTTCCTATTTGGTCAAAATGGATTTGACATTTGTACTTGGCACTATTACCATAGAATTCAATATGTAATACCTAAATTATTTGACTACTTTCACTACTACATAGGCATGTTTTTCTTCAGGAGAATATTTCAACTTGTAATCTTTGAGATTAGAACTCATAAATGAAATTGGAGACTTGATACCTTCATTTTTTTAATCAAGATTGTTGAGAGTGTATGATGTGAAGCATAACAATAAATAATGAATTATTTATTATAATCTAGACAAACCAATGTCAGTGCATGAGCAATAGCATCCTTTATATTTTCAAATGCCTCTTTTCCTTCACTATTCCACTTGAAATAAGGTTTTCCTTTGATCATCTCTACAATATGTTTATTGAGATCAGTAAAATAATGGATGAATCTCCTTAAAAAGTTTAATTTATCAAATAAAGAATGTACTCCTAGTTTACTTGTAGGTAGGTAAAGTTTCTAAATTGCCTCAAACCTTTCTAGATCAATCATTATTCATTTTTTTTGAAAAAATATAGACTAGGTGCTTACCTTCAATCACTCTAAAGACAAATTTATTATGGTTAAGATAAATTATGTGTAAATGGCACTTTTCAAACACTCTTTCCAAGTGTGCATAATGGTCTTATCACTTTTTTAAAAATATCACTAGGTCAATGAGATACACCATAATGATTTAATTATTTAATTATTTGAATTATATATCCATTTTCCTCTAAAAAGTGGCTCATGTATTGATTAATTTGAATGGCATCCACCTGTATGCAAAAGTTCCCCAAGGTGTTATGAAAGTTTTTTTATGTTGGTTTTCCTTGTTAACCTCGATTTGGTTATACCTTGATAAATCATCAAGCATTGAAAACATCTCAACACTAGTTACTTCCTAAAGAAATTGATCCTTGACTAGCAATGGGTAATTATATTTGAGGGATGCTTGATGGTGGTTCATAAAGTTGACATAGATTTTGATCTCACCAATCTTATTATGGATTGGTACTATGTTATCTACCTAAGTTTAATGGTGGATAGGAAATATAATTTGAACATCAAGTATATTGTTAACTTTGGTGAAGATCATTCTTATGATTTTATATTTATAGTGCCTTCATTTTTGTTTGAAAGGCTTTACGTTAGGATTTAGAGGAGCCATATGCTATATTTATCTAGGGAAAAAAGATAAGGTCCATGTGTGAATATGAGTATATCAATATAATTATGGAGAAGGTTAAAAAACCTCCATTTTTATTCAAGTGAGAATTTTTTTCCAATATTGACAAACCTATAATATTCTTCTAAGCCAATGTTTACTTTTTCATAGTTAATAGAATCAAGACTTCCTTTTTGCATTTTACTTTTTACAAATCTATCATGTTTATAAAATAATTATTCTAAGGAAACCAAACCTTTAGGATGTTTTTTCCTTTCAATTTGATAATTCCTTACTCTCTTGTTCATCAATTATTCCCTCTTTTGATTATGAATTGAAGATTCCCTATATGAAGAATTGGTACCCTCAAAATATAATTTTTTGAAGATATCTACTTTCTCAAAGAATGAAATAATATATTGATCATCATTAAAATTTAATAAGTTATCTACATTATCTAGGACACTTGACCTATATATTATCTCAATCATATATTTTTCTATAGCAAATCTGCATGAGGAATCATCAAAGAAGCTAATACTACCAAAGTGTTAAATTTAGAGTTGTGGTCATGAGGAATTGTATTGATTAAAAAAATCATTGAAGACTTATATACTATCCCAAAATTTATTCCTATAATGTCTTATACGATCATTATTTACTTCATACTGACCTTTGACCTATTTTAAAATGACCTCAGTATCACCCAAGACTTTCAAATTCTTGATTTCCATCTTTTGTGTTGCCTATAATCCCAACAAAAGTGCTTCATATTAGGTTGTGTTGTTAGTACACTCAAACTACAATTTGTAGGAAAATGAAAAATTTCCTTAGATGGAGATATCAAGATTATGCCTGAACCTAAACTTATTGATGAATAAATACCATCAAACTCCATTAACCAAACATGATTTAGATTTGAATGCATTATTTATGGAAATTATATATATTTCTCTATCATCATAAGATAATTACCAATTCCTACATCTTCATACAAAATATCCACCCTAGGATCATCAACATTTTACACTATATACTTTATTTTCAATTTAGGCTCCATGTGTTAACTAAATCCTTTGAATAGAATCATGACATGTGATAAATATAATTGGATTTCATGTCCTAATTATTTGTAAAAAATTTTACCCAAAATAGTGCCATAGGTTGTCAGAATGTTTGTAACAAAAATATTGATTTTAATCTATTTTAAGGGAAAATATGCCAAAGTGACTAGTGCATCATAGATTGTCCAATAAAAGGAAATTGTTTTACCTCCATGGAATAATTTATTAATATAAAATGTCCAAATTGGTAGTTTTAGTCTGGCTTGTGACACCATATCCATAGCTCCTTTTTGCATGCTCTTGTGACCCTTATAGACATCTTTTTGCTTGTTATTAGTCATCTGAAACCTTCTAAATGGCCATTCCACCTTAGCCAAGGTGTTTTCCCTATGCCAATATTAATCCACTAGGTCTCAATATTATATTATAGGAGTGCCATACTTGTATTATAGTGTCAAACCATAGGGTGTCTCATTTTTGGTGCTCTTATCCATTTGCATTTTAAGCCCAAACAATCATTTTCATCCAATTCATATCCTTCATTATGCCATTCGAGCATGAATATATCTAACCAATGACCAATGGTTCCCTATAAAATCATATCCAAATCTCATTTACAAGGGTGGTGATAAATATTAAAAATAAATCAAGAATACAAACAAAGTACTAAGGCAAACATCCCTATTCTCTACATATAGTCACCCAACATAGCTGAAAACACACTCAAACCCTCATCTCTATCCCTAGCCACCTAAATCACTCTCAATTTGGCATTTTTACATCTATATCACACTATTACACAAATCATATTAGGTGGGATAAATACATATGGCTTGATCCCTCTTCAAAGTATTGGTATGTATGCAATTTGCCTAAATATGGGGTGTGGATCACACGTTCAATGCATCTTACAAACTAACCTCCCCTTTCCCAAGTGATTCAAAGATTGTTTTATAAAACATGATGAAAGGTTATGGTTTGAATATTAAATTATATCTACAGTGAGTTCCATCATGAATCAACACTCAAGATTTCACAAGCAGGCTCACATAGGAATAACACAAAAGCCTAAAAAGTTTCAAGTCTATATGACCATTTTAGACAATAGCAAAAATAGTGGACTATAATGCTAGACCCTAAAGTGTCCTATTTTTAGTGCTACTATCCTTTCACTAAATGAAACCCATATTTAGATTCACAACACTGTCTCAGTCCTACATAGCTAGTTTCAGCCTCTATCTCAGCCATCTCAATCTAGTTTTAAGCTAAGTTATATTTTTCCTTATTTATTGTTATTTTTAGAAAGGTAAAAAAGATAGATAAATTATACAAATTAGTACTATAATTATCTCTATACTCTACATTTATTTATTAATCTATACCCTTAGCTAAAATAGGAATAAAACTTCATTATTCCCAAAATAGTTAAATCATTTGGTGAACTCGACTTACTTTGTTTGTGCATAAAAACCCTAGAAAACCTATGGAAAATTCATTGCTAATTTTCCAATATTTTTTTTAATTTTTCTTGCATATATAAATCATAATTTCACATTTAATTTTTAAAATTTACCATAGTAATTTTTAAGAAAAAAATCATTTCTTTATAAACCTATTTGAATATACTAGGTTCCTTTACCTCTTGAGGTATCACCTTACATCTAAATCAATTTTCATTCTTATTTTATCACATAAAATCAAAAATGGATTTCACTTATTTCAAAACATTTCTTGTAAATAATGAGTCCATATTCAGTCCTATCATGTATATGAATGATGAAGTTTGCTATATGTTCATTTAAAGCTTCATTATTTCCATTTTATGCTTCCTTTTTATAATATTAGATGATATTGAGAAATTCATTGCTAAACATGTTAAGATACCTCTTTCTACACCTTCCTTACAGCCTCTATCCCATGTCAAGTCATGTTGCATGGTCCATTTTACTCTTCCATAGGTCACTACCCATTACCAGAGAGCCCAGTTGACACCCTTTATCCCTCCACCACCTCAACCATTTGATTATCTTCACTATCCTCACATAACTACTACCACTCCTATACAAATAGTAGATAATGTAGTTAGATATTTTATTTGATGTGCTACCATGCCTCTCACACCTAGTTAAGAACCTTTCCACCCTCCTTTTCTTTCCTATCTCATGCCCAACCCACCTGTATAAGTAGATCCACACAGGGCATATGATATTGTTGATCTATTGAGAAATACACTAGCTAAATTTTCCATGTTAGAACTAATCTAGAAAACAAATGTGTTCAAGGACATTCTTTATCAAGCACTCACTCAAAATTCTATGCCCATTGATTTAAAGCCTTCTTATTTTGTATTAATGGTCAACACATTAAAAACTATAGAAGATGTGATTTATTTCAATCATAAGGACATGTCTTATTGAATAGTTATTGATGAAAATCTACCACTGTTCATACAAGCTCAAGTCAAAACTAGTGCATTTAAGAGAGTTCTATTTGATAGTGGTTATGGACTTAATATATGTAATATTACATTTTTACAGACCATGGGCATAAATATGGCATCCATGTAAAATCCATTTAAGAACATTAGAGGGTTTGATGATATACCATGACAAACATTAGGCACCATTTATTTGGATATCATGGTAGGGCCAAAAACCCTCTCTACATAATTCTAGGTCATGCCAAGTCCTCTTCATTATAATGTTTTACCTGGATGACTTTGGATACACATTATGGGGGTAGTTCCTTCTACTCTTCAGTGATGTGTTAAGTTTCTCCATGAAGGATACCTATACACATGCCTAAAAAATAACTAGTCATTTAGATATTATAGAGTTACAGATTAATATTTGACTATTTCACTAGATGGGACAACTCATATAATTATTCAAGCACCACCTCATCACATTTCTCTTCACTAGATACATACATATGTGGTAGGAGAGACTAGCACATCATGCACTCTTCCACTTATAATTATTTCCTCAACTCTGGATACTCAACCAGTTATAGAAGCTTTAACCATTCTAGCTACTCTAAAATTCACAATTCCTACACATACTACAATTATGCAATCATTAAAAATAGTTCTATCATTACCAATTAATTCTATAGATACAACTCCTCAAGAAGTCACAATTAATCCATCATTTATAGATACTCTCAATACACCATCATCTTCTACTACTATAGTTGATGAAACTCCCATATCATAGTTACCCCTTGTGGAAAATTTTGAGTCACCATATGTGCATGATGTTGATAAAGATTCCTAGGATAATTCAAATGATGATATGATACCCACACTCATAGATGAATATTTATGTGGATTGAGATTTACAGCAGTTGGCCTCATAGAGTATTGAGATAACTCTAGATCCCTCATCACACATCCTACAACACTCTTAAAATCTCATACTACACTCTTAGGATATACTACACATTTGTGGCCATCGACAGATCACTTAAGACACATAGTTCACATGGTTACCTCTATGGATATAGAACCAATCATTTATATTTAGGTATGTAGCACATAACATCAACCATAGATTATGCTACACATGTTACTTGATCATGGATTAATCACATCACCTATAGTATGACATAGATATATTAGTATGCTATCATGAGAAGAGGGTCACCCATTTTTTATCTTTCACCAAATCATAGGCCATAACACCAACTCATGTATATATTTATAGTAGAGATTAAATAAACTAGAGGTCTAAGGTACTATCTTAATTATATCACCACTATCACTAGCTCTACCACTACCACTGAGTAAGCCTCTTACTAGAGATAAACACCTTAGAGAAGAACTAGCATCTTCACCACCAAAGCAACCCTTAGTTCACCTTTGGTAGGATGACACAACTACAAGTGATAAATATCTGGCTACATAAAGAGTATAGATCTTACTGACACTTGAGGATATAACCACAATGTATATAGATCCTATGGAATATGATGATTTTATTGAGGCATTTGATGATGGACATGATCCCTTCTTCCATATTTGTCCCCAGTGGGCTCCATCCTTGAACCCTTTACCCCCTCTAGCTCAGTGTTTTACATCTTTTTGTACATAAGTTCTCAACTTACTTGTACATAGCTTCTTTTCAATTTCTTGTACATAATATTTTAGCTTTATTGTACATATTTTACTTATGATTTCTTGTACATACCAAAAATAATATAACATTTCAAAATACAAAAAAATTCAAATAACTCAAAACACCAAAAATTTTTCAATTGTATTCATTATCCATGCTTTACATTTCTACTACCATGCTAGACTTACATTTTGTTATTCTATGCTATTATTTTTCAATTTATCTACATTATCATGCTTCACTTTATCTTCTTTGAGTGTGTGCAGTGACACCTAGATCCTTGATTACTTCACCCTACCCATTAAGGGGACATTTTGCTTCTACATTCAAGACATAAATCGACATATCTACCCACCGGGGGCATCTTCTACATGACTACACCATCTAGGTTATGTCATTCCTACACCACACACTCTAGTTATCATGATGATGTACAATACTTCCTATATTACATATATTATTCTATCGATATTCACTAGTATATAACACTTGTGTATTTCTTAGCATCTACCTAGTCTTGTAATACATGTTTTGCATGCTTTCACTTCTTGCTTTGATTAGTTAGATGCGATAGTATTTCTATCTTTTACATGATTTTTTCTTTCTTTGAGTAGTTAGATGTGATTTCATTTCTTAGTTCCTATTTTTATCTCTTATGTGTGCCTTGGGATATTTTCCAATGTCCTTTACTTGTACTCTTTTATGTGTTTTTGGCCCTCATGCCAACTTTGCTTGTTTTCAATTTTATGTGTATGTGGAAATTAAATATGCCTTGTATGTTTAGTTTCCTAGTTTGAGTGACATATTCCCATGTCCCTTATTTTATAGGCCCCTTGTCCACTTTTGTGTGCTTCTTTCATCTTGCTTCTTGCCTTGCATGCTTGTTACTTGTTTGCTTCTCAATTGTTTACAATGCCAAGATCCACATCATGCATTATCTTATTTTCTTGGAATCCATGATGGACATCATGCTCCATCCCTCCTTGAAAATTAAAAACTAACCAAATTTCCATTTTTAGTTTAGTATACTACATATGCTATTAAATTATTACATCTATCTAGGCATACCCCTATTGATCTAACAATCTCCAATACAAACTATGTTATACCTTGAGACATATTTTCAATTATCATTTATATATCATGTATTTCATAGCATAACACACTTTTAGTGATATTTATTTCTAGGGTAGTCATTTTAGGGTCTTCATTCTTACCCTCAAAAGAGGGGGCAACAAATAGGGGTTTTGTCATAGAGATTAGAGTCTTCTACTAGTCAAAAATCAATTTTCAAAACACTCAAAACATAATTTAGAATTCAAACCAGGTAAAGTAGATTAGAAATATAGTGATGAATATATAAAAATGTTTAGAAATAGTAAAGGATAAGAGCACCATAATTAGACTATAATGTTGAATAACAAAGTGTCTTATTTTTAGTGATCCTATCCAAATAGTAGAAAACTCAAAATTTCCAAGAATAGATAGAAAATTAAGATCAATTACATTTTTGTTAGCTATAATATAGTTTAGATTAGGTAGTTTTAGTATATTTTTACTCAAAGTATCTAGATATAGGGGGAATCATGTGTGACATGATGGCTCTTGCTTCTAGTTTTAGATAGGGCAGTTGGTGTAACTTCTAGATCAACATCCATGTTATAAACACCAATTATTAGGGGAAATTTGTGCATAACATATGTCTTGTTTTCTTTTTAATTCATTATATTACCTAGTTATTCCTAGTAGTTATGTGCCTTATTCCATATGTATGTGGTTTACATCATTTCAAAGTGGCTTTCATATAAGCTTAGTTCTCAATTTAGAGTGGCTTTCATAAAAGCCTAATCTTCACCTTTTAGATTATCTAAGGTTAGCCTAGTTCTTATTTCACATTAAATTATCCATGCCACATTATCAGATTATAGAACATTTATAGGATTTAGGATCCATCTCATATGAAACACATTCATACCAGTATCAATTCATAGCTTCACTTAGTGGGAAATGATGGAGCCAAAGGATTAGCTAGCCTTTGTATTCTTGAGCCACCTACTCAAATGGATTAGAGACATAGTCAAAACATTGATTAACACATGCATGATCACATAATTTCACTAAATGGGTGATAATGGAACAAAAGGGCTAGCCTTTGTATTCTTGAGCCACTCTCAAAGAATTGAGCACTCAGCTCCATTATTGATATTACTTTTGGTATAACACATACCCAACATACCTAACATCACACATTTTCATGGGATTCACCCTTGAAGGTAAGTTTTGATACTATTTTTCCTTTATCTTAGTATTTCACTTTGTAGCATCACTAGAATAAAAGGGAATAAATATAGTCATATAAAATATCTAAATTAGTAGTTTGAGTGTGGCTTGTGACACCCTATCCATAAATCCTTTTTGCATGATCTTGTGACCCTTTTAGACATCATTTTGCTCATTACCAATGATCCAAAACCTTCTAAACGGTTACTCCAACTTAGCCAAACTACTTTACTTATGTCAATCACAATCCCCCAAGTCCTGATCTTATAGGACAAGAGTGCCATATTTATATTATAGCATCAAACCCTAGGGTGTCCTATTTTTTATGATCCTATCCATTTCATTTTAAGCCCAAATTGTCATTTTCATTCGATTCCTATCCTTCATTATGTCAACCTAGCATGAATATATCTAACCCATGACCAATGGTTCCCTATAAAAGCTTATATAAATATCATTTACAAGGGTGGTGATAAATATTACAAAGTAAGCAAGATTACAAACAAAGCACTAAGGCAAACTTCCTTATTCTCTATATATAGTCACCCAACATAGCTAAAAACACACTCAAAAACTCATACGAGTCCCTAGCCACCTCAAGCACTCTCAATTTGGAATTTTTACATCTGTATCACACTATTTCATAAAGAAATTAGGTGGGAGAACTACACATGGCTTGAACCCTCTTCAGAGTATTGGTATGTAGGTAGTGTACCCACACAAGGGGTGTGGATCACATGTTCAATGCATCTTACACACTAACCCCCCTTTCCCAAGTGATTCAAATATTTTTTTTATCAAGCATGATGAAGGGTTAGGGTTTGAATATTAAATTAGCTATACAATGAGTTTTATCACCAATCAACACTCAAGATTTCATAGGTAGGATCACACAAGAACAACACAAAAACTCAAAAAGTTTTAGGTTTTTGTGACCAGTTTGGATAACAATGGTAGGAGTGGACAATAGTGCTAGACCTCGAAGTGTCTTATTTTTAGTGATCTTATCTTTTCACCAAATGAAAGCTACATTTAGATTCACAACACTATCCTAGTCCTACTCAACAAATTTTAGAGTCTATCTCAAACATATTAGTCTAGTTTTAAGCTAGGTTATATTTCTCCTTATTTATTGCTATTTTTAGAAAGGTTAAAAAGAAAGATAAATTATAAAAATCAAGACTATAATTATCTCTATACTCTACAGTGATTTATTAATCCAGACCCTTAACTAAAATATAAATAAAACTCCATTATTCCCAAAATAGTTAAATAAAATAACAACACCTAAAGGTATTAGTATAGGTTAGGATAAGAGCATGAGAAACTTTGGTAGACATGACATTATCTGAGGCTCTCATGTCAATGATACAATTCCTGATTTTTCATCTTTTTAAGAATAGGGAAATATAGAATGGTTCAACTTTATTAGATTTATAAGTGGCTATAACCAATGAGTTGACATGATTCAAAGTGATAGGGTTATTTAGTATTCCTTTGAAATTAGATTTTATACCATTAGGACTTTTACCTTTAATGAATCAACTAACCTATTCAACTACTCTAGGTATGCTCTCAAGTACTCAGATTATGACATATATATTTTGGTTTTGTTAACATGATCAATTATGTCAAAAGCAGGTAAATATCTAAAAGTAATTTCAATAGATTGATAAACATTTTCATTATATAAACTACCTATTAATGGTTATATTTATTTTGTTTGTAGTGGTGGGGTAGTTCCTCATGGAAGGATAACATTTGGAGTTTCCTCATGTGGGTAACTAGACTATTTTTTTATTTTGAGATCTAGTGAAAACTACAAAGGATTGACTATTCATATCTTGAACATTTTATACGTATCCATCTTCATATGAATTATATTCCAAAAATGTGTTTATGAAGTTGCTACCAGGTTCTTGAATTTCACATTCTTAAAGGTCTATATTTTATGATTCATTTTCTTCTTTAACTTCTCCATTTAAAAATATCTTTTCAGTTTCTAGTACTATATTCATAAGTGTATTAGTTTTTTGTTGAATAGGAGCCTTAAGTGAAAGTTTTGGTTGAGAAACTTGCAATCTAAGGAGATCTCTTTGAAAGGGAATGTAGTTCCTCCTTGGAATGTATTGGTAAGGAATGGTAATGGTCTTTTGAGGTATTTTCTTTTTTAGGGTTGTTATATCATTATCCATCTTTTATAAAAGATGTTCTATTGAAGATTGTCCTAAACTTTAAGATTTATTCTTTTATGGTTCCTTTTTTAATTTTCTAGACATTATCATGTCATATTCAACATCAATACCCAATTTTTGGGTTGATTTTAAATATGCTACTCTATATATACTCAATTGGTAACTTACCTCATCCAACTAAGAGTTGATAAAAAATAATTTCTTATTTTCATCTATTGTTCAAGTGATAGATGGTATTTTATTTAGAAACTTATTTAATTCGGCAATAAAATCACTCATAAGATCATAAACCTCCTTTTTCATTTATGTGAGTTGAGAGAGTAATGCATGAGCATCTTATACTAGCTTAAATCTATTTTCAAATTTAGTCTTCGTAGTATTCTAGTTATTAATAGATCTTGGAATGAGGTGGCAAAGCCAATCTACAACCCCATCATGAAGCATTTCAATAAACAACATGACGGCTGCATTTTTATGATTGATGCCCAAAATGCTACATGCAACATTGAAGGCTATAAGGTGTTCATTTGGATGATATTTTCCATCTCCATATAAATTTGGAAAATGATTTTTTGACCCTTTTAAAATATCATGAAATTATCCTAGAGCCAATAGACCAATCACATTTCCCCATGGTAATGCCATAATTTGAAAGACTACTTATAAGGAATAATAGTTCCTGATAAAACAAGAGCTTGAATTGTTAGAGTCCCTCCTTTAGGCTATTTTTTTTATTAGGAGTCTAGGGAAGGCTAGTTGTTTTTAACTTTTTCGTAATGTTCAAGGCTTAATCTAAAACTATAATTTTCTTATAATCAATAAAAATGGTCAACTTCACATTTTGACTTACTAGCTATAATGAATCTCTTTTCTGCTAGTTTTGAATAAAGTTATTAGAATTGAGGTAGAGTTTGAAGTTGAAGAAATATTTTAGTTGGCCTTATTTTTTTACTCTTCGTTCAATTATTACTTCTACTCTCTTTTCTAAAATGACCCAATATTCTTCTTCTTATATAATTATAATGATTCTATGAAAATGTGTTGAACTAATCTTATTATGCCATGTAAATGTTCTCAAATCCAGTGAAATATCTTCTTGAGTCTGAGTTATCTAGTGGAGATTAGGTTGAATAACTGGGGCATGCACTTCCTAAATTGTCATGAGATGAATCTTATCTCATGCATTTATTTTTCACCATTATACAAGAAATTTTCCTATCTTATCTTCTATTGTGCATTATTGAGTTTATTTCTAAATTCCTTTGGGTAATGGTATCATGTGTTTCTTCTTTATGAAAATGATTAAAGACTTGAGGCTA
The DNA here is from genome assembly GCA_037957365.1 of Torreya grandis. NCBI lineage: Eukaryota > Viridiplantae > Streptophyta > Pinopsida > Cupressales > Taxaceae > Torreya > Torreya grandis. Next base: position 14,729 of record JARHVA010004389.1, read on the forward strand.
AATATTCTTCCAAGGCTTCATCCCAATTTAGACCAAGTTGAAGATCAAGATTATGAGAACCTAAGATGGTCATGTGATAATTCACTAGTTATGAGTACCTTGATACTTTTTATGGGCTATTCTATGTTCTTTAATCATTCATATTATTTTTACATGACCAATTTATTAATTTAAAATGGCTAGTATAATTTGGAATTGGAGCATAGAAATACTATCAGAGTCCCAAAAAAATTGTCTCATATTTGACACAATATCACTCTGGATTGATTGTTCCCAATCTAGGTTAGGATGGTGAAGTGGTCCTTGAGATGATGGCAGAGTCATGTGGACCAAAAAGGCAATGTGGGTATCATGAAATTTATAAAAACATGCCTCACAATGGGTGTGAAAAACTATTGGTGTGAAAATTTGTCAGAGGAATAAATCATCAAATTCACATCAAAAATTTAGGGAATGAAGTCCCTCTTCTATTAAAAGGCAGAGATACTTTTATTAAAAACCAAAAAATTTATTAAAATCAAAATATTTACAATCAAAACTTATAAATCATGGGGGTAATAATTTAAATGTAGAAATATAAGGAGTTTCTAGAAAGGAATGTATAGAGAGAAGGAAAAGAAAGGAATGTTTTTAGATGATAGATTTGCCAAGTTAAAAACTAAGGATTGATAAACACATCAAAGGGAAAATTAACATTGAGGAGGAAACATCTGTCATTAAATGGGTTGAAAATACATATTCATATTTTTAAGAACATAAAACATATGCCAGAAAAATGACTTGTCCTAGATAGCAAAGATGAGAAACTCTCTTTATTTTCTAATAGAAAAAATAGAGATAGCATTCCTATTCCCACCAAGATTAATTTAATATATCTGAAATATAAATCAAAATTATAAATTAAATTTTCAACCAAATTTATTGGTCTTAATAGTTTAGAAATGAAAACAATTTCAATAAAGATCTATTATGTTGAATTAAGTGAAACAATACATAATCCAAAGGAGTTACTAATATAAAGTTCAAAAATACCTCTTTGTATTGATCTTATCAAAGTAGAATACTCTCTTATTTTACAAAGCTTTTAGAAATTTTTTCTATTTTAAACCCTAATTATGAGAGCCTAACTTGTATTTATAGGATAAAATCACTGGTTATGGTGCAAAACCACCTATTTTACCTTTTTATAGAGTTGTAAAAACACCAACAAGAAATTACAACTTGAAATAGTGAAAAAATGTTTTGAGCATTTAACACCACTTGAGAAAAACATTTGGTATTTTTACCCTACTTGAAAAAGTATATTAATGATTTGCACAACTTGAAAAAGCAAGTTGGAAAAATTACAAAAGATAATTTTCAAAAATGATAACATACATTTACGAGGGGATAACAATGCAATAATACAAGTTTGGTGAAAAATAAATATGAGAAGAAAACAATGGAATGCTAAGAAAAATTTTCAATCTTCTTATTGCTTCATTGACAACTCTTTCTCTTTCAATTTTTTTTTGAATCTTTGGAGAAACACCCTTATCAAATATTCATTTGGTCCATCTATATACTTGTAAGTAATATTTTCCAAGCGGTTTAATTCTCTTTTCTCTTTAGACTTGATTTAGATACTATTTATCTTCAAATTAATATTATCAACATCTACTTAGTATTTGTCTAACTGGGGATGTTTTTCATGATCAAATACATATATGGGATTGATAATTTCTTAAATTTTCTCTCTAAATTCTTCAATTACATTTTTAACTGAAACCAGACTCCCATCCTGATCATTGTCATTGTTAAAAGGACATTTCAGCCTTTTGACCTCAATATCAATATCCATCATCATGTCACTTCCAAGTGACTTTGTACTATTTAATTTTTAAAGACATTATTGAAGTGATTAGATCCTAAATATCATATCCTATAGGAATTAAATTTGGTAAATGAATTATTATTTATTGATGACTCCTTTTTCAATAAGGTCAATAGAGGGAAATTTTGATAATTTAATTAAATTAGGAATGAACTCTTCACAATTATAATTTTCTTCTACATACCCACTTTAATTTATTTTTAGTTTTTTACATTGTGATTTAATTTTAGAGACCATTATTACTACAATGAGAATTATTGAGGTTCCTTGATCAGTAATTCTTTCAATCTGATCTTTCACTACATTGCCTATTTGTCTTACCTATTTCACTTTATCCAATGTCTCAGCATGAAGACTTTATGAATAAATTGGTAGTTGAATTGATATGATCAATCTTTATATCACTGAATTCAACTATTATACTTTTTCCTTTAACTCATCTTTTTTTGCTTTGTCCTTGTCCATTTTCTCAAAAATGGTGCTAATTGTCAACTATACATATCCCTTCATTCCTTCTCTAGTATGATTTACAAAATGAACCTTATATACATGATAGTCCTTAATTCTAATTTTTGATCTATCCTTTTTTACTATAGAAATTACCACTTTTGCCTTTCTCTCCTTTTTGTCTATTACTATCCATGAGACTGGTCTCACTTTCTTTGATCTTTTTGAAGAAAGGGATTGTCAAAGTCCCAAAGTCAATATCCCCAAGTTCAACAACTTTTCTTTTTTTCTTCACCATTATGGACAATGAGTCTAACATTATCATGCTTGAAGTAGGAGGTGGGGAAGGAGTTGAGACTTTTGAGACCAACGTATTTAGAGTGTAAGAAGGTGTTATCTCAGTTGTAGCACCTCAAAAAGATATTTCTACTTGTTCTTATTTTCCAATTGTGTCAATTAGAGTTATCAGTGAGGAGATAATAGGAAATTCAAGATTTGAGGGAGATGATAAAGAAACACGAGTGATCTCTTGCAGTGGGAAAGTAGATGACATAAGAAACAATATATCATTTGAAACAGTAAATTGTTAGGTTGTATTCTCTATAAGTTATAGAGAATGAAGGAAACTATCAATAGGAATATCTTGAGGAATTGAAAGACTAGGAGAAGAGATGATATTTTCACTTAACCTTTTTATTTTGAGTTTGAGAACCTTCCATGGTGAAATGTCTTGTTGAATAGATTTTTTTTCCTGTGCTTATTCTATAACTTGGGGTTTTTCACTTGGACTAATTTCATTCACTTTATCTAATTCATCATGTTGTTTTTATAATCTAAAAAACTCATCCTCCCTATGGGGTATAGGTAAATCAAAATTTATAACATTTACTCCTTTTCTCCTCAACCCACTTGAGTTTTATTTTGAGTACTACTCTTGTCATAATTTTAAGAGAAGTAGATTCCCTCTTATCCCAATGTACTACAAGTAGTGTCTTCATTGTGATGTTTTATTTTTCAAAGATAGGATCCAATGTGACCTCATCATCCACCAACTACTTTATCACTTTCATTATACCAAATTTGACTATTTACTTCATGGTAAACTATGAATAGTATTTGATCCTTACCATTTTCTCATTGTCACATTCTATACAATAATCCTAAAAATGCTAGAGATTTTGGTATTAAGGTCCAAGGTTATGTTTAATCAATCTCCTAATGTAAAATTCACACGTAGTCTCGAAATTCCTAAGATTAATATGAGGCATATATTGTTCAATTGACTTGACTTTTATCAATGATGAATAAGCATACCTGCCAATTGAAATTGGAAATTTGACTCCTATCTTATGTTGACTATTAAAAACTTGTTTGTTTTAAAACATTGTCTAACCATTTCCAAAAATTCCCACTTATCATTGAAATATCACAGAAGCATATAAGGACCAACCTCATAAACATCGATTCTAAAATAACTAAAAGTTGGTAAATTTATGAACCAAGTTCCCCATCTAGCTATTTATATGGTGGCCAGTATTGATATCCTCATGTTAAAAAAGATCTTTTTTAAAAAATTGAATGACAAAATGAAAAAAAAAAATCATTTACCCTTTTAAAATGATGTGTGTTTTCCATCAATTCTAGTTGGGGATAGAAGTCATATACCATTATCTTCCCAAAATCACCTATTGTATGCAATCTATCAAAATATCTTTGGCTCATCATAATGTAAATGAGATATGAAGTCATATAAAACCTTGATGTGACTTTCACTTTGATTATCTATTTATAAATTTCATCCTTGATCAAATATATCCAATTGAGATATTACTTGTTCTTGAAAATGATCCAAATAAATTTATACATTCATGTCTAAAAATTATTCATTATGTCTTCCCAATATTCTATGCAATAGTCTTATTATGTCATTTATTTCATTCTTGAAATTCGACCTCATGATATTTTTTAGGATTTGTGTGGAAGAATGTTTTGGTTTAGTCAACCATCCATTATTAACTTGCTTAGCACATGAAATACTACTATCATCCCAAAATATTTGAGAGGACTCATGAGAGAGATATATAAAATATTCCTAATCTATAAGGTGAAAAAAATTATCTATGTTTAGGAATTAAACTCACCACCAATTCACCTTGTGAATCTCTCACTTCCCTCATCTTTATTTTAAATTGATTTTCCATAACCAAGAAAAATTTGAAAGAATATACTAAAATTTAGAATGTTGCTTCTTACACTAATCCACTATCAAAAATACTCTAACAAAATTGGTTTAATGCATTGCATTCATCCTCTCCCAAAACTCATCTAAGGCAATGTGACCTAGATCAATATTTTTGATATTTTATACACTAGATTCAAATGGAAAGAGAGGTGTCATGCCCTAAAACTGATATTTCATGATTCATTTATCTTTACTCAGAATTATTTTTCTAGAGTAGAGGATGAAGACATTAACTTTGACAAGGAAAACTGACAGTTGGGAGGTATTTTCATAATAGCTCTTTATTTTCAAAATTGATAAAATTAAATAATTAAAATCCAAAACAAGTTATTTAAATTCACTATAAGGGCATACTCATAGGTTAGTATGTGCAAATTGCTCTAGTGTTTTTCAATGCCACCCATATGAATTTTAATGTTTTGCTTGACCATTCTTGTTTAATCACTTTATATTGATATCTGACAAACTTTAACTATAAATGAAAAAGAATTGAACATAAATTTTGCAATTTTAATTTTCAATTTTATAATTTTATTTCTTGTTCCTAACTTGGGTCAAAATACCAAAAATAAATTACTGATTGATTTTGCAAAACTTTAAATCCGCTAAGATCAGCAAAAGAAGTATAAATTATTAAATTTCTATGTAACAATAATTTAAACCTTGATTTTTATTATCTATAATTTAAAGACCCATAAATATTATTTTTGATTTCATAAAATCTCATTATCTTCTATGGAGGTATATGGCTTTTTGATATAAAATGAACAATTAATATTTGTTATTTCATCTTTTTCACTCAGAAAAACTATTTTCACATTATTATACGGCCATACAATCTTATTTTGGACTACAAAAAATAATAAAAAATGGATTTTTGCAAATTATGATTACCTTATTCTATTCAAAATTGACTATATGGCATCTCATGTAGGTCGAAGAAACACCAAAACTCTTCAAAAACTATTAGTTTTTAAAATTACACACATTATCTACATTGTATGATGACTATACGGTTTATATTCTTCCCAAAATAGTCAAAAAATTATTCCTTTGCATCAATATCACTTTTTACTCTTTCACTTGGCCATACAACTTGGTCTAGGTCAAAAGAAACATCAAAAACTTTTTTTTAAAATATTCTTCCTTTATTGAGACACATGGCAATCGTACAATTCATATTCTACTAAAAAATAATCAAAAATATATTTTATTGTCACTTTTTACTCCTTAGAGTAGGCCATATGGCTAACTTGTGGAGAAGAAACAAAAAACAAGAAAAGCTTTGATCAAAATATACACTTTCACCTTTTCCATGTGGTTCATACAGTTGATTGTATGGCTGGTTTTAACAAATAAAAACAAAATTTTGATTTATTTTACTCACTTTAACCTTTCAAAAAAAATTATCTCTCCTAAGGAAAGTCATATGATTTTACTTTGGCAAATGTAAAAAATAAAAATTGTCTTTTTCTTAATTCAACTTTTTCCACTTCACCTCTTGGTTATATGGTTCTTAGTTTGAGAAATCAAAAACGTAAATAAAAATTCAATTGGACTTTCTCTATAACTCCAATTCACTAAATATTTACTAGAGCTGTAGTATTCAAGTTGTATAAGCTTTGGGAAAGAGTAAAAGTTTTTAATTTTATATGACCTAACAAAATAATAGAATGTACATGATCCGAGGAAAAAGTAAAGTTAATTGCATACAAGTTGAATAAAGAGTCTTAAATTTGCAACAAAAATTACATAGAGTGGGAAAAGCAATTGCAATGTGGAGGTTTGCATTTACACGACTCAAGGAAGTACAAAACAAAATTTCACAAATTAGGGAAATGCAATTTTAATTTGTACAACTAGGTAAAATGAAATTTAAAATTATAAGACCATAAAAAAGATAAATTTAATTTGCACAGGAAGGGAAAATGCAAAATGAATTTGTAAATTGTACCGAGTCTAAAAATATATTTTCAAATTGCATGACTTGCAAGATAAAAAATGCAAATTACACCATGTGGAAAAATGAATTTACAAATTACACTTGTAAAAGTGTTGGGTAATTTTGCACAACTTGGGGAAAATAAAAAAAATTGCATGGCTTATAAAATAAGGATTTATTTTTGCTATTTTTAGGAAAAGCCAATGGATTTTTACATGGGGATCTTGGAAGTGTTTTCACATTGTTCAATAAAAATAAAACTCTGGTCCATAATTTAATTTTTATCTAATTAATCAGTTGATATAAAAATAATTGATTAATTTACAAAATTTTCAACATTCAAAATTTTTAACCCTAAACTTCAAAATTAGTGACTTAAAATACATCTTTCATAAATTTTGATTTTTTCTAAAAACTATGACAATAGGGTATCAATACAAAAAAGTTTATGATATGGTAATAGTCCATAAAAGAGTTTTTGAATCTAAAAATGATTTAGATTTTAAAATACTGGGCACATTTTTCATAGAATATGCATCTTATATATGTCTTATGTTGAATCTATGTATATAATAGTACTGATGTATAAAATTCTACCACAACTATGAATCTAAATCATATAACTATGTGCTTTGGCCAATTCATATAACTATGTAATCATGGATGGAATTCTTCCAAAGCATTCCCCAACTATATAATGGAGTAATATAAAAACTAATATAAGTACCAATATAGAGGACATGTTTCCAAAACATACCTCCTTTTTAAACTAGATATCCTAAATATTGAATAGGTGTGGAAAACATGCTTCCAAAGTATGCCCCCACTGAATCTGATAACTATGAATGTGGGGAAGCCATGCCTATATGGCATTTCCCCATTTAATCTAAGAAATATGAATGTGTGTAATCCATTCCCATATGACATGCCCTACTGAATCTAAAAACTAATATAAGTACCACATACTGAATGAGTGGAGAACATGCTTCCAAAACATGCCCCCACTATAATTTAAAATCTGATATAATTACCATATTGAATTAATTTGAAGAACATAATTCCAAATCATGACCCCACTATAATCTATAAATTTTTCCAAGTGTGGAGAACATGTCTCTATGACATGCCCCCATTAATATGCCCCCCACCTTTGAGGTGAGGGAAAGATGGGCACTAGTAGTTACCTCACCTCAAAAGGATAAGACAACTATATAATCTATGAATTTAAACATTTAGAATATATAAGGAACATGTCTAGGTAGATATATCATTGAATCACATAGAAGCAATGTGATCACATGAAGGCCTAAGATTCATGATAAGGGTCATGGAAATGTATATATAGTAATAGTACAAGTTCAACAAGAAAATAATCACACACACAAGAGCACTCAAAATCAAGTAAAAAGGAAATGGTCCAAGGAGACCAAAAACAAGGTTCATGTTAAAATGGATCACAACCAAAGGGACATGACTTAGTCAAATGTGCATAAAATTAAGAATGACATCTTCAAATGTCCATACAACAAAACATGACATATGTAAAAGTCAAAGAAAGCATGCATAGGCATGAGGGCCACAATAAAATGATCATATTTAAATTATTAGAAAAAGAATATAAGAAACTCAAGTAAGTGCATAAATTAAATCATAAACAACTAGTATAAACATGTCATAGTAGCCCATGGATCCAATGTGTTAGGAAAAGTGTGTCTAGTGTATAGCATATCAAGTACCCTATGTAAGATACAATCATGGAAAATAGGCATGTTTAAGTACATATGAAAGCTTAAGCATGATAATTTAGAGTTACCATCAAATAATATAGCCTATGTGTATCAAGACCAAAGAATAAAATGCCCCTAATGTCCATATGACATGAGTAGAGGGATCCCATCATTCAAAATAGGAATGTATCATGTATCTATGTATGCATGTATGACACTCAAATATAAGTGTGACACATGTTATTATGTAGGAGTAATTAAGTATGATGTCCATCAATATGAAATTAAAAAATTAATGCCAAGGATCCAATAGAACATGTAAATGTTAATTTTTTTTAATAGTTTTTTTATGTGTTAGCTATCTAGATAACACCCAATAGAGGTTAGATTTGTGTAAGTCTAACCCATACCTAAACTAACATGGGAATGGTTTAAGGCTATAGGATGCCTATATTTAGACTAGACCTCTAGGAATTTTTATGAGGCTAGCTACCCACATTTCATAATTTGGACCTTTATTTCTAAAACCTAAAACTAGTTGGGGTGAAAGGAGTCAAGAAATTTGCATAAAATAAAACCCATTCTAAAATTTGGTCATGCACTAAGAATTTTTTATATCCACTCTTGAAATTGAATTATTTATCACACTAATGGATTATAAAATAAGCTAATTCCATGCTTATTATAATTTCTATGCAACAATATTTCATATAGAGGTCAGTTGGATACACTCAGACTAGGGAACAATTAAAATAAGGTCTGGTTGAAGACACTTAAATTTAGTTGTCCACTATATCCTTGAGATGTCAATGCTAAGACACATTATATGACCTAAAAATAAATTTAATAGCATTTAGGTTGTGTTTGGACATGCAAGAGGAAGATAACAATCACATTTGCATACTAAACAAACACTAAATACAAATTAGCAAATAACTATAAAATGCTCTATTCACTACTCCAAGAGGTGTCAAATATAATTTTGATAGAATTTAGTCATACCAACTTAAGGGATAATCATAAATAACTTTAAGGATATATTTATATAGGAAAGGAATCAAGAGAGAGGGATTTTTGGCACTCAAAAGGGAATCAAACGAGCTCAAATCCATTTGAAATATTGTTATAACTACCTCCATAGATTAAGCTCATTCTATATTCTTGATTGATCTAGGCTACTTCAATCCATTACATAGTTAACTGATGTTCCTTTTTGTTGTAATGGTAAAGTCAAGTGTCTCTGAGCTTTGTTATATCATCCATGTAGTTACAATAACCAAGCTAGTCTATTAGGGGTTTGTCTTATTGTTAACTACTCCTTAACTAGTTCATCATGGTGTGCATAATGAAGAAGAGAGGTCCTTTTCATGTAGTTGGTCCTAAATATGAATTATTTGGGTCCACTTGTATGCCTTCATGGCACCCTTTAAAATTATAGCTTCTTCTTATAACAATGGTGAACACAGTCACAAAAAGGTTCCCTCTACGATGTAAACTTATGAGCTAAAGGTTCATATTTATCCTCATGGGTGGTCCATTTATGTTCTTCATACTTTATTGCATGTCTTATGGCCTTGCAATGGTTTTAAATCAAACATCAGTGGTGGTAAGGTGACCCTACAATACCTATTTTTACATTTATCAAGAATAGATTCTCAACTTAGATTGATCACTTTGGGTTCTCCTTTACTCTAATTGGCTGTCAATATTTGATTTGGATCATTAACTCACTGACCAATCTTGCACCGTTGATATTCCTTAGTAAGATCAAGAGAGAGCCATTGATCTTGACCCTTGACTTATTGATTCTATCCTATATTACAACATGTGGAAGCTCCACATTTGATTTCAATATCCATTTTTAGTCTACCAACCTCATGTGCTTACACCACATGTCGATCTCTCAATCTTTCTAACCCTTTAACTCATCTCATGTTGTTAGATCATAATTTATGATGCAATGTGGACCATTAGATCAACTGAGACCCACTATTTTAAAACTAATGGCTACTTTATTATCTTAATATTGATGTCCCCACTCCTGTCAAATGACATTCATGTGACCGTCAGAGACATTCATGTGACTTCCAAATTTAAGCTCAAAAGGATTTATTTTGATCGAGCTTGAACTTGAGGTTATCATGACTATCATTTGATGTCCCCATAAACTTATTTTACATCCTGTAGATCATCAAATTTATAGTCTAATGTATTTTTTTAGTGTCTTTAACTTGACATTAACGTGAACATATTATGATTTTTAACCAACTTTGAAGGCTTGTATCTTGAAGCATAAGAATCATGGAGGCACCAAATTTGCAAGAGATGTTATTGATACTAAAAGGGATGAATCCACTTGATCTACTAGTCCCAATATCCTTCTAAGTATTTTTAAAAAATGTTTAAATGAGATATACTATATAATTATGCATGATGTCTTCATACATGTCATAGTTAAAAATAGCTAAGTGTGGAAACTTAGTGAATTTTAATTGAGGAACCAAATTTTAACATTAATAATTTTTTTTCATGCTTTGGTGGATGACATAAAACTGAGAACATAGAAACTAGGGACTAATATGAAAAAACTCATATAATCACTTTTTCTTGAAATTTCCACATGTGTGAGATATAACACTAGCAAACTACCTACTCAAAATTTTTGCCACTAGACCCAAAATGTCAAGATGAACATAGTGAATAACCAGATGAATACTAGAATATTTATAAGTCATCCCAAGCACTCTTGACATCCCATATGGTCTCTACAACTCTATTCCTATCCTTATAAATTAAAAAATTACACTTTAAGTGTACTTAAAGTACTTAAAAACTTTTCAAGCTACATGATCCCTTAGGTCTTTTCATTCCATCCAGAACTTGCTCAACTCTTATTCCATTTTAGATTTTTAGGACACTGCACTGTATCTAGGAAAAAGCTCATTATGTGGTCCAAAATGACCAACATTTCTAGCAACTCACAGGGGTTTCATGGCTATCTATGTAAGAGAACCCAAAGTATTTACCTTGTGTGGTTTATTGGGCATGGAGTCTCTACATGATACAACATATTGATATGGATATAATAGTGGCTACAAATTCATAGGATAACATCTTTTGAAACAAATAGGGAAAAAAGGAACAAAACAAAACAAAGTTCCCAAGTCACTTATGGAAGTGAAACATAGACTAAAAGGGTAACTAAGCTACCAAGTCAAAAACCACTAACCTAAGGAAATTAGAAAAAACAAAAAAAGGGAAGCATTTAATACTTGTGTTGTTAACTTATTGAAACAAGCAAAAATTATAATAACTAACCTAAATTAATAAAATTTCCTCCAGGGTAAAATGGGAAATTATTTGATTCGCCATGGAACCTTGAAATGTATTTTCCATCTTTGATAGTTCTCTTCTATAGCTAAGAGTAATTGGATGCTCATATATTCTTGATGATGTAGTTGGGATTCCAAATTCCATTCTTAGGTACATTTATTGAAGGCATGGATCCAAGATCCAATCACGTTCTTCCCAAATTCTTCTTTCTTGCATCAAGAATGATATCTCTACCTCATTCATAGATTGTATTAGTAATTCAGCTAGCATATTTAGATTGATGTCTTCATCATATTCCATTTGAGGTAATGTCTTATTAGATTCTTCAACTTCTTGATAGGTATAAAAAATTGGTTGTAATACTTCATTAATTTTGAATATCCAATATTACTTATTATATATCATTCCTCAATCTCCATATGATGTGAAGATGGACTATCAAGCTTTGTACAAAAACTCTCTAAATCATCCTAAAAGACCTCTTCATCATGATCAACTAAAATACAATGAAATTCATCAGTACTCTTACCATTTGAAACATATTTTTCACATATTTCTAACCTTTTCATGGAATTATATGATAATTCTTGATCAGTTGCACTTGATTTATCTTCATTTTCTGTAGAGAATGGCATCTCATCTTCTTCATGTATCTCATCTCCTTCATGTAGAATATCCTAAAGCTCATTTTTTTCAAGTTTATCCTCTTCATGATGAATGATATCTATTATTTGGTTAATAATCTCATTAATAACTCCTTTAACTTGTATAATTGGAGTATCTTCCTCTTGAATTTCATTATGTACTTTCAACTGATCTTCTATCTCAATAACAACTTCTTTGACTTCACTTTATTGAATAGATTATGAGATTGGATCAATCCCTTCATCAACACAAGTGTGTCTATGATGATGTCCTCCTTTTGATCATGAAATATTCTTTAATCTTCATCTACTTAAACTACAACTTCCTCAATTTCTTCAAAAAGGATAGGCTTCTTCTCTAGGATTGGCATAGTAGATCCCTAAAAGTATTCAACAAGATGAGAAAGGTCTAAAGATGTTACCATAGATTCCTAATTTTCATATTGAAATTATTATTCTTGGATGATAACCTTCACCTCATCTTTTTGCTGCAATGTTTCTTGAATATCTTTCCATGAAGCAAAGGATTTGGGCCTTTGAGGAGAAATGAGTAGAGGATGAATGATCTCTAGTTTTCTCTTGAACTCAATATGTCAAAGCATGATTTAATGTTCTTCTTTCTCTATGGACTATTGTATCTGATTCCAAGTCATGAACTTGGGTTTATGAACTTCTGTTTCTATACTTTTTTCAGCCATGGGTGTGAAGGAAGAAATTTGTTGTTGTGTTGACTTTATAATTGCTATTGAAGACTGGAGATGATAATTTGTAAGCTCAATATGATTGGCTAGATTAGCCTCAAAATAATGAAATAGATCATTAGGTATCTATTCCTACAAAATTTAAGATGTATGCTCATGTATGATCTCAACAATCTAAAAATTAGTCTCCTCATTACAAGCTTCTTCAGCTTCTTGAGACCTCTTCTAGATAGACTTCCAAGTAGGAAAGCTAGGCAAAGTTTGGATTGAGTCTTGAGGGTTGTGATAAGCATTAGTTTTTTAATCATAAATGGAAAATGGAAGTTATATGGGAACATATTATTGATTAGGAGGACTCTGGGATTTCTCATAAACCACTAACCTCTCTTCAATATTTTCTATTAGATCTCAAATGTCTAGAATATCAGAACTAAACTTTGAATGTCCTTTCCTTATAAAATTTGAACATAACTCTTTATCCTACTAAAAATTTGATCTCATATTCTAAATTTCATATTTGGAGATCTTTATTCTATAGCTTTTCTTATTGTATATGTTTATCATCTCTTTCTCATAGCCAAACAATGTTTTCTTAAAGCTTGAGATGGACTATCTAGGGACTTGATTGGGTTGATTAAGAGGATAAAAAGATTTATGAGGGATATTATAGGACTGGTATGAGATTTCATACTATTGATAAGGCTATGTATAATCATCATATGGTTGGTGTGGATCATGATAATATTTACCTAGGTCATGAGGATCATATTAGAACTACTGGTAAGGAGAAGAATAATAGAATTATTCTCTATAAACTACCATAGAATATAAAAAATCATGAAGATAACTCAAATTATGAACAATATTGTACCTTTTAGAACTACTGGTAAGGAGAATAATAATAGAATTATTCTCTATAAACTACCATAGCATATAAAAAATCATGAAGATAACTCAAATTATGAACAATATTTTACCTTTGACCTTTAGATATGGGAAAAAGACTACTAGAAACTAGATATAAATATTATTATAATACAAACTTGTACTATAATGGCTAAATTTGGGTCCCATCAGGGCTGCCATAACTATTAGCTATCTAGATAACACATAATAGAGGTTAGATTTATTCAAGTCTGACCCATACCTAGACTAACATGGGAATGGTCTAAGGCTATGGGATGCCTATATTTAGACCAGACCTCTAGGATTTTTTATGAGGCTAGCTCCTCAGATTTCATAATTTAGACCTTTATTTCTAAAACCTAAAACTAGTTGGGATCAAAATAATCAAGAAATTTACATAAAATAAAACCTATTCTAACATGTGATGAACCGAGAATTTTTTAGTTCTACACTTGAGCATGGATTATTTATGACACTAATGGGCTATAAAAGAAGGTAATGCAATGCTTACTATAGTTTTTATGTAATGGTATTTCATATAGAGGTCATTTTTATACAATCAGACTAGGGAGAAATGAAAATAAGGTCCAATTAAAGACACTTAAATTCAACTGTATATTATATCCTTGAGAGATCAATGATAAGACACACTATATTACCTATAAAGATAGTTACTAGAACTTAGGTTGAGCTTGGACATGAAAGAGGAAGATAAAAATCACATTTTCATATTAAATAAACACAAAACACTAAATACAAATTAACAAATGACTAAAAATTCTCTATTCACTACTCTAAGAGGTGTTGAATATAATTTTGGTAGAGTCTAGTCATACCAACCTAAGGGATAATCACTAATAGCTTGAAGGCTATATTTATAGAATAAAGGAAACAAGAGAGAGGGAGTTTTGGTGCTCAAAAGGGAATCAAATGAGCTAAAATCTATTTGAAATGTTGTTATAACTACCTCTATAAATTAAGCTCATTCCAGCTTCCTAATTGATCTAGGATACTTCAATCCATTGCATAGTTACACTGATGTTCCTTCTTATTGTAATAGTGAAGTAAATTTGCTCTGAGATTTTTTACACCATCCATGTAGTTAAAATAACTAGGCTAGTCTATTAGGGTTTTATATTGTTGTTAACTACTCCTTAAGTGGTTCATCATGATGTGCATAGTGAAGAAAAGAGGTCATTTTCATGTAGTTGGTCTTAGAAATAAACTGTTAGGGTCCACTTGTATGCCTTTATGGTACCCTTTTAAATTCTAGTTCCCCTTCTAACAATGGTGAACATAGTCAAAAAAAGGTCCCTCTATGATGCAAAATTACAAGCTAAAGGTCCATATTTGGCCCCATGGGTGGTCCCTTTATGTTCTTCATAATTTATTGTATTGATTATGACCTTTCAATGGTATTTTATCAAGATTCAATGGTGTTAGGGTGACCCTTCAATACCATACCTATGTTTACTTCTATTAAAAATGCCTTCTCAACTTCCATCAAATTTTTTAGGTTCTACTTTACTCTAATTGGCTATTGATATCTAATTCAGATCCTTGACACATAAAAAAAAATCACACCATTGATCCTAATCAGTAAGATTGAACAAGAAGAATTGATCTTTCCCCTTTACTTGTCAGCTCTATCCTAGCTTATGCCACATGGTAGCTCCATATTTGATTTCAAGATATACTATTAGTCTACTAGCCTCACGTGCTTATGTCACATGTTGATCTCTTAAGTTCTTTGACCCTTTGACTCATATATCACCATTAGATCATAATATATTATGAAAATAATACCATTATCTCAAATGGGACCCACTATTTGAAATATTATGGCTACTTTATGAGATTAAAATTTATGTCCTCGCTATCATCAATTGATGTTTATGTGATAATCATTGACATTCATGCGATCATAAAATTTAAGCTCAAAAGGATTTGTTTTAATCAAAATTAAACTTAAAATTAACATGACCATCATTTTATGTACCCATGGATGTATTTGACATCCCAAAGACCATTAAATTTATACTCTAATGGTTTTTGACAATGTCTTTAACTTGATGTTAACGAGAATGTCTTATACTTTTTGACCAAATTTGAATGCTTAAATCTTGAAGCACAAGAATCATGGAGGCACTAAATTTGTAGGAGATGTTATTTATATGAAAATGGATAAACCCACTTGATTCACTAGTCCCAAGAGCCTTCTATGTATTTTTACAAAATGTTCAAGTGAGCTACCCTATGTAATTATACATGACGTCCACATCCTTGTCATGGTTGAAAATGGTTGTGTGGAAACTTATGGAATTTTGACCAAGGAGCCAACTTTGAACATTTATAAATTTGTTTATGCTTTATTGGATGACTTAAAACTTAGTGCATAGCAATTAGGGACTAAGTTGAACAAACCCATATGATCACTTTTTCTTGAAACTACCACATGTGTGAGATATAGCACTAGAAAATTGACTACTCAAAATTTTTGCCACTAGACCCAAAATGTCAATATGAACACAATCAAGAACTAGATGAATACCAGGACTTTCTAAGTCATTCCAAACACTCTTTACATCCAATGGGGTCTCTATAACTCTAGTCATATCCTTAGAAATTGATAAATTACATTGTAAGTAGACTTAAAGTACTTAAAAACTTTGCAAGCTACATAATCCCTTAAGTCCTTTCATTCCATCCAAAAGTTGCTCAACTCTTGATCCATTTTTGATCATTAGGAAATTACACTGTATCTAGGGAAAATCTTGGTATGTGGGCCAAAATGTCCTGCATTATGTTTATTTATTTATTTTTTTAGTATTTTTGAATAAGAAAGATCATCCTATGATGTCATCTAATGGATGGTCATATATATATATATATATATATATATATATATATATATATATATATATATATATATATATATATATATATATATATATCCCCACTATGAACATAGTGTAATAACCCATTTACATTATTGAGGAGCATGTATAGGTGTAATATATGTCACTATGGTATTAATGATGATTTGTGTATGTAGAATAGGACTCTGTGGTTATAAAGCAATAGTAGGCATAATAGGAGTAGGGTTTTTTGAAACCCATCATTGAGTGTTGTGTGGTTTCTTTGGCATAATATTAATATGTGCATTTTGAGGTGATATAGATATTTGATCATGGTGTGTAATATAATATGGGGATTCTATGGAATACATTATATGTCTTTGATGTAATGATGTCTCAAGTACTAGAATTTAGTCCTAAAATGGAATCTAGATTGATGTTATCTATATTGTTAAAGGGGTATATAGAAATAAAATATTATAAGGGTGATAATCAACTCTATAGTAGGCTAATTAGATTTCATACTCAGATATAAGCATACAATAAATTGAGAATGTTGAGATAGTTTACATATGAAAATTATAACTATACTAAATATATAAATGACAAAGAAGTGAGGGACTTAACTTTTTCTAATGATAATGTAGTTATGGACATATAACAAGATAAAACTAGGTGGGAAGGAGATTTTGGAATGGTCGTCAAAATCTATTGTTGATGTTTATGACTCTCTAGACAATAACATTAACCTGGGATGGTTGTGTATATGATATTATCTAGGTTCAATGCTAGTGTCATGTATGAGGTATCTACTAAAATAGTATACAACAACATGGATGATTCTGGGTTTTGCTTTGCCTTCAATCTAGGTCATTTAGATCTAGGTCATGGATAGTCACTCCTTGTGAAGTGGTAAAACCCTAGCTTTCCATATTTAATATGACCTTGAGGAAAAATGGGTTAGTGATCACACATGTTGAGCTGGCCCCAATTACCCCTCTATCAAAGGATGCTATCTAGATATAAAATACTCTAAAGAGTGCCTCAAATTATTGTATTTCTCCCCTATGTGTTGTCTTATGTGTGAATCATATAATGTATGAAAAGTAAGTACAAAAATGACCTAGCTTATAACATGGTAAATTAGGCTCTTGGGATACTCCTTTAGTACTTCCAAACTATAGATGTGAATTACCTATGATTGGTATAGAAATATAAATAAATAGGGAATATTTGTTTAATTGATGCTCTTTTATCTAAATGCTAGGTTATGTAGGGTTTTATAGGTGTGGAATGAATGAAGGTTACTGTTATATTTATATCAATCCCTTTGGATTAATAAATTGAATTGAATCACTTAGGCCAACCATTAAGATAAATTTCATTTGTAAATTAGATGACTTTAGGTAAAATGACACTTATGTTGGGATATGACAGTAATTTTGACAATACTAGTAAGCTCATATGATAGTTTCTAGGGAGTACAAAAGTAGGTACAAGTTAAGAACTTACATAGATGGAAAATAAGTACATTTTAAGCATTATAAGAAAGATAAAATACCTAGGTCGTCAATATAATATTGGTTGAACTAAGAGATATACGTCAAAGGGGAAAACATATAGAACACATGTGAGACTTGTAGAAGTAGGAAAGGTAAAGAATTGAGAGGATCAACCAAGTTCTGAGTTTTCCAAGTGTACAAGACTGAGGTGCTATATAATTATAAAAGATCATCTAAAATTTTCTTTGGGTACTTTTAATTTATTTTTCCTCCTTACTATGCCACCAAAAAGGGACAACAAGTAAACAATCATATAATACCAATGACACTCATGCTTATACAAATTAGAATGCATTAAAAGTTACCACAATATAGTTTTAGTTCCCATAAATATTCTAAGAAACACAACCACTCAAATCATAGACTTCACATATTATTCAAATCATAAGTGATGTATGCATTCAATGTAAACATTATTAAGTCACTGCAAAGGTAAACAATGCAAGCAATATTCATCATTTAAGAAAAATAATGACTAACATTCATTCAATCAAGAATACTAGGATGTGATGTGTGGGAATAACTTATTTATTTCAATCCCCAATGATGGTATCTGTACCCCCTCTCTAATAATACTCTCCCTCTATATTACCTATGATGGTGGGATAGTCTTGTAACCACCTTAATCAAACGAATAGGTAGTTAGTTTGATATTATAACAATAATCAATATATATGAGCATCAATAAACTACTATATTGTAAATCATTTGTAAATGAAATCATAGTCAAAATGATCATGGAACATGGTGTAAACATATGTAAATATTATCCAACATAATAATCAATCACAAAAAATTAATATGATTGTCAATAGTACAACATACATACCTAGATCAGACATAATAATCATAAATACAAATCATTAGTTTCATAATCCACTATTGATACTTAAGTAGTTTTTAGAGTAGAAATGGATGTGAAATCCTTCCCCCTAAAATAAATTATCATTTTGATGAATTTTATTTTATAAAATAAAAATAATTTTCAACAAAAAAATAATTTAAATAAATGAGGAAACAACATCAAGAATTCCTCATAATCTTCCCATGTAGCACTAACTTTAGAATATTGGTCACACTAGACCTTGTATTGTGATACTTATCTATTAATCAAGTTAATATTGTGAGTATCAATTATTATAAATGGTTTTACTATGACCACCCCTATATCTTAAACCTACAATGCATTTTAATCCAAAACATGTGTAGGATTAGAAATATATTTCTTAACATAAGATACATGAAAACATTATGCATTTGAGCTAAAGCTAGTGGAAATGCAAGTCTATATGTTATAGGACTAATCACTTATAAAACCTAAAATGGTCTCACATATTAGTGATAATTTTTCTAATTTCTCAAAATTAATAACACTTTTTTGGGGTTTGACTTAGAAAAACTTTATCTCCAATTAAGAATTGCCTTACTATTGTTTTCAAATCAATATAACTTTTTTGCCTATCATTATATTCAACCAATCTTTTCCTTATTAAATATAATTTTTTATTATATTTATAAAAGCATATTAGGTCCAAAAACCACTTTATATTCTACTTTATCCCCGCTGATTGGTGTTCTACACCTCCTACAATACAATGCCTCAAAAGGAGCCATTTTTATAGCTCATTGGTATGCATTATTATAAGCAAACTCAACTAATGATATGTATTCCTACTATTTATATTTATGGTCCATATAATACATACTCAAAATATACTTCAAAATCTATTTTACTCTCTCTATTTACCCATCTATTTATGGATGGTAAGTTATACTAAAGTTCATCTATGTACCCAAAGATAAATTAAGAGTTTGCAAAAACCTTGAATTCATCCTAGGGTCCCTATCTAAAATTATATTTTATAGGAAACCCATGCAGTCTATAAACCTCTTTCACAAACCTTTTGGTGATCATTAGTGCATAATTTATTAAATTACATAGAATGAAGTGAGCTACCTTGGTAAGTTTATCCACAATTACCAAAATCATATCATGATGATTTCTAGACATAAGTAATCCTTGGACAAAGTCCATGATAATAACTTGCCACTTCTATTATGGTATAAAATGTGGGTACAACAACCCAACATGATTCACATATTCAACCTTAATTATATGACACTCCTAATATCTGGACACAAACTCTACTACATCCTTTTTCAATCCCTTCTAGAAATATGATGGCCTTAACTTTGATAATAACTTAGTCACTTAAAGATTTACTAAATATGGAGCAATGTGCAATTCCTTTAGCATAATATTACTTAAATTTTCCATGTTAGGTACATATCTTCTACCATTATACCTCAAAATTCTATCATTATCAAATTGAAAACAATGGTAATTATGATCCTAAGAATTCATAGCTAATGCTTTCTTAACTTATTTGTAGAATCCATCTATAGGTGTGAATTTTACTTCTTGATCTCAAAAAGTAATTATTATTGTGGATAAATATACAATGTACCTTCTATGATTAAGGGCATTTGGAATTCCATTATTTTTTCCCTTAATCTAGTTAATGTCAAAATCATAATCTGATAAAAAATATAACCATCACCTCTAATGAGCATTAAGATTAGGTTGGGTAAATATGTACTTGAGTATCAAGTTGTTATTTTTAAGTTAAAAAGTATTTCCAAATAAATAATGCCTCCAAACTTGCAAAGCATGAACTATGATAGTTAGTTTTAGGTCATGAGGAGCATAATTTTCCTCATAAGGTTTGAATTTCCTTAATTCTTATGATACAACTGAACCATCCTACATAATAAATCCTATTAAACCATCTCATGATGCATCTGTTATAACTAAAAAATGACCATTTGGATTCCAAATCCACAACACTAGTGATGGAGTAAGCCTCTTTTTAGAACCTAAAAGGCTTCTTCGTACTTATCAAACAAAACTAAATGTTACTCTTTCCACTAAAAAGAGGTAATTAAATGATCTATTTTAGAGAAATTTGGTACAAAATTCCTTTAATACCCTATTAAACCCATGAAAATATGTACCTATACACATTTTTATGTGTTGGTCACTCTATAATGGCTCTAATCTTAGCTAGATCCACTGAAATTCCTTCTACAAAGATAATGTGTCCTATTTATTATACTATTCTTTGAAAGAAATCACACTTAGATAAATTCCCATAGATTTTATGCTTCCAAAACACCTTTAGGACTAAGAAAAAATTATCAACATGTTCTTCTTCACTTTTATAATATATGAGAATATCATCCAAAAAGACCAACATAAATTGATCAAGGTAATCTCTAAACACACAATTTATGAGGTTCATGAATGTTACATGAGCATTTATTAGTCCAAAAGGAAGTAATATGAACTTTTAATTCCCATAAAAATTAGTGAAAGATATTTTTGAAATATCTTCCTCTCTAATCCTCAAATTGAAAGATATTTATTAGCATTCATGAAGTAGTTGACATGAAGATCAATCTTTGAAAATACTATTGCACTATGCATTTGATTAAAAATATCATCAATGCAAGGTAAAGGATACTTATTCTTGATTTTTTTAATTAATAAGCATTTGGTAGTCAATGCACATATGAAGGTTTTCATCCTTATTTTTGACAAAGACTATATGTGCACCATATGGTGAAATACTTGGTTGAATCAACCCTTTGGAAAACATCTCCTAAAGTTAGGGCTTTAAATAAATTAAATCAGTTGTTGTCCTTCTATAGGGAGCCTTAGATTGTGGTTTTGACCCTTTTATTATATCAATGGTTAAATAAAATTTCTTTTTGGGAGGTAGACCCAATAATTCCTTTGAAAAAACATCCTAAAAGTCTTGTAGAAAAGGATATTCTTCTAACGTGGGTTCCTTATCTTCACTAATTTCATCCATTTTGAATAGGAATGTTTAACATCCCTTTTGTTGATACTTTTTCAACTAAATGGATTAAATTTTATTAATCTCTAATTCTCTCTAATATCCTTAGATTTGGGTTTGATTTCCCATATAATCTAAACACTCAATCTTCTTAAGAAAACAATCAACTTTGGCTTTGTGTTTAGCAAGCCAATTCACTCCTATGATCACACAATGTGACCTTAGTGTTATTGCATAAAGATCAATGACTCTAGTGAATTCTAACAAAATTATTTTATCCTCAAAAAGACATATATCAACCTTGAATTTGGATTCATTCCCACACTAAAATAACCAAGCATTTCCCATAAAAATAGCTTTCCTATATAATTTACTTAACATTATAAGAGATATAAAACATTCAATAGCTCATATATATATATATATATATATATATATATATATATATAAAATTAGAAATGGGTTGCCCAAATAAAGTACCTGATACTTCAATGGGGTAGGATTGAAATTCAATTTGATGGCTGTCAACTACTACATTAATATGATACTAAAAGGTTACCTACTGAGATGTAGAGGTGGATGAATTCTTATTTCTACCATTTGTCTTCCACTGAGGATAATCCTTTGCATAATGGTCACCTCCACATGTAAAGCATCCACCAGGTCCTTTATTTTTAGCTTGATATCACCATTAAATAAATATATTAAAATACCTCCTAGGTTCATGACCACTAATGCATTACTAAATTTCACATTCTGGTTATTGAACTAGTTCTTAGAATTACCATTCAACTTCTATTTATTCTTCTTGAAGTGAGTCTTCAAACTTACAAATTTATTTTTAATATTTTTCCTAACCTCAGCAAGTGATTTCAGATTTTTCTCTTTCTCAATTTCCTTCTCAAATAATTAGTCCATAGTGGATGGTCCATGCACATCCACTGCACATCCAATTTTGGGTTTCAATCCCATAATGAACTTCTTGATCCAAAAATGTTTATCTTTTTGATACTATGGAACATACTTTTAGAGCTTTATGAATTAATTTTAGTATTAATTTACAAATAAATCCCCTTGATTTAGATTTTGTAAATATGTTAATTTATGATCAAAATAACCTATAATAGCCATTTTTCTAACAAAAGAGTCACAAACTACTCCCAAGTGGCAATGGTGGAATCAAGACTCATCTCAAGATTTTTATTATCCTACCAAATTGTTGCTTCACCAACCAGTTGGTAAGCTCCCCACACAACCTTAGTCACCTCAAAATAATTTCAAATTTTTAAATAATTTTCCATGATTTAAAATTTTTAAATAATTTTCCATTTTAGTGATCCAAGCTTCATCTCCATCACCAAATACCATACCCTATAAATTGGCTAGGTTCACTTTCTTCATATCACATGTAAATTCTACATCTACTTGAACTCTAGCTACTTGATGACCTTCCTTATGCCCTTGATCTTGAGGCTCTTTGTATTTAGTAGGTTGTTCTTATGAAACCTCTTTTCCATCTTCTTCCTCATTTCCATAAAATTCTCACTCTAGATATTCTATCCTATTTCTAGTTTCATTCATGACAATGAGTATTTAATCAAGTTTGGCATCTTTTTCTATTGCTAGCTGATTAGGATTAGCTTGAGGGTTTACATTTGAATTTCCCTCACCAATAAATTTACCTCATGTCATTTCCCTCACTATAATTAGTAAAATATATTTATGTTAGTGGACTCATTATGTCTAAGCATTAAACCTTAACTTTCATACCACAATATTGGAACCCCTACTATGTTACTCAAAGTTACACCAATTTTTTTAAAAACCAAATGATTTATTTATAAAAGCATCTATAATCATCTATAAGATCACCATTTAACTAATAAATTTATATTAGCAATAAATTCTATAAATTATCAACCCACCTATTAATAAACTGATCCATTTAGTTTTTGAATAGCCCATGATAGATTAGCAGATGAATATTTTTAATAAAATGAATAGTGAAAAGTCTAGGACATCAAATCATTGATATTAGCCACAAATACAATTTTAAATAACCATCAATGTTATCATAATATTTAGAATTAATTATGAATCTCACAGCTACTACTATGATAAATATCCATCAATTAATAATGTGTTACATATTACATTTCAATACAAAGTCAAATATACAATATAATATGTATAATAGTACAAATGAGCTTCAACTCAATGATCCATAAATATATCCATAAGTATGATCCCAAATGGTTAAATAAATAAATAGAGAGAGAACATCATCTGAGTGATTTACCTCCAACCATAAACTATCAATCTCACACACATCTCCGCACTGATAATGGCCATACCTTTCATGAAGGGGTAGATAAGAATAGTATGGATATTAATAAATCAATGAGAACCCATGTGTGGGCAATCACTAATACATGAATAGTAACATAAACCATGGAAACCAATTATATATCTAATATGAATTTAATATACACATGTAAAATATAAAGTATAATGGAATTATAATGTCTCAACTATAACATTACTTTGGGCAAAGTTTTCAGTATAGAAATCAGATCTAAGTCAATTCCACTTACACCAAAAAAACTCTACTATTGAGTCATAACTATCAGATGATATCAAGGGATATGTACCATGAAATAAATTTAGTAAATTTTCACATATAGTTTTAAGAAAAATAAATATATATTTTAGCATACATTCAATCCAAAAAATAATATAAGGTACAAGAAAACATAACTCAACAATCTCGTTGTTTATAATTACTTAACCTCAATAATAATATGTATAGGTTTATCAAATGAACTGTGTTCAAAACAAAAAATGTATAATATACTAGAACAAGAATCCAAATATACTAATTCCTTTGTCATTGCATCTCTCAAGCACAACTAATTTATATATCAGATGATAAAGACTCAGTCAAAAATATAAACCCATCAAATCTCAAAATACCACATAAAACATATATAATTTATCCTAAGATTATCTTATACTTTATTGACACTTTATCACTTACAAAATTGTTACCTCATTTCCTTTTTACAATAAATTCTCATATCTAAATTAATACACATGCACAACTTATATAAGGTTTATTTACTAGAATTGTCATGTTGGTAATTAATATATATAGGGACCATTATCAATAACTCATATTTCCTTAGAATATCTTATGATCATGAAATAGTCCCCCAAGATCTCTTATATACCTTACATACTTCCATTGAGCTCTTTTACATGATAAAAACCTCATACTTTAGCTAACATATATGAGTATATCCTAAATACATGTAAAATACTCATTCAATCCAGCCAATTATTAGCTTATAAGAAATATTCTAAATATTTATAATATCTAAAAATCTATATATATTATCCCTTCATAATTTTACTTAACCAATAATCTATTAACAGGTCTACAAATCCTTGTGTGTGTGTGTGTGTGTGTGTGTGTGTAGACACACACATAAATAAATATATACACCTGGTTATATAATTAAATTTATACATATATATATATATATATATATATATATATATATATACATATCAATTTGAATAATTACATTTTGTGTTTAACTCAATTTTCCCAACCCAAGCCCCTATAACTAATAAGATACAAATATATGTTTATATTTTTGAAATATATATATATATATATATATATATATATATATATATTTGAGTAAATACCTTTCCATAACATATATAAAAACAAAAAAAAAACTTTTAATTGCCCTTCTATTACCTCAAACAACCTAAATAGGTGCCAAAACTATCTCCATATAAAAGAAGATAAACTGGTTACAATATATCATGCCCAGACTATGAGTGGCTCTATCAAGATGTATATAATATAATTAAAACCTTTTCATTCTCAAAATTATGTAATATTAGTTTTATTAATCCAAAATTAAGCTTTACCCAACATTAAAAAAAAAAAAAAAAAACTCAATTGTTATCTATTTATACTCTAGCTCATCTATATGTAAAGTTTGTCAAGAATGAAAAAACTTTAAGTTATCAAGTGAGACATGTATATGTTCAATATCCATACATCTAATTTTTATATGATAATGGGGTTCTTAAAATACTACAAGTTTATAATAATGAATAAGGCACATGGTTTTTCCATTTTTACTAAATAATGTTCATATAACTAGTAATTATTTTAGGCTCATATATTCTACAATACCTAGTTTTAATTCTAATATGCTCAAACTCACCTCTATAAACCCATGGATGGAACTAAGTTCCATCCCTAGGTCTATTTAACTAAAGTCTAAGGTTTTAAGTAAAAATGTTTTACAATAAAATTAAGTTCTCATCATTTATAAACTCAACATTATGTTTATAGTCTTGGGGATGGAACTTAGTTCCATACCTAGGTCTATAAAGTTAATAGTCTAGTTCAAAAATAATAGAATTATTTTATTTCAATAATTTAGACAAAATATACTAAACCCATATCAAGGAATCATATTTATTTCTCAAATCTAAGTCTATAGACAATAAATAAAATTACAAGCTCAAGTTTAGTTGACCTAATTTTGTAATGGGTGCATTTTAAATATGTGATATAGAAGTTCATATTTTATTCTTTATGATCTCAGAGCTATCTTATGTCATCTCTCCTTCTTTTCTACTTCCCTTTTATCTTTTTATTATTTTCCAAAATTTATACACATTTTTTCATGACCTGGTAACTCTCCCACAACTCTACAAGTTTATCATCATGCAACTCAAATTCATCAATGCCCATTATGCTCTTTGGCCATTAAATTATAGTCAAAATCTTTGTATTTGGCATGGAAACAAAATGAAACCCTCAAACTCTCGAAATGGTGAAGTCAACCCCCAAATCATATCAACAAACAAAAATAACCATAATTTATTTTTCCTTTAAACTTCATGGAATTTGCCAATAATTAATGATCAAATAAGATAAAAAGTCACAAATTTCGTTTTTAATTAATTTTATTTGTGTTACATTTACCCTCTTTTTTGCCTCCTTACTATTTCACCAAAAAGGGACAATAAGAAAACAATCAAACAAGACCAATGACACTCATTCTTATACCAACTAAAATGAATTCAAATTTTACATAATATAGTTCTAGTTCTCATAAAGATTTTAAGAAACGCAATCACTCAAATTATAGACTTCACATACTATGAAAATCATGACAAGTGATGTACCTAGTCAATTTAAACATGCCTGATTCACTACAAGGGGAAAAAATGAAAGAAATATTTATCATTTAAGCAGAATAATGACTAACATTCATTTCACTCAATAAAACTATGATGTGGTGTGTGTAGGTTCAACTTATTTTTTAAATCCCCAATCCTAGTATTTACACCCCTCTCTCTAATGATAATCTCCCTTTGTATTGCTTGTGAGGGTGGGATAATCCTGAAACCACCTTAATTAAACAAATTTGTAGTTAGTCTAACATTATCACAATAATCAATATATAAGAATCAATAAAATATTGCATTTTAAATCATTTGCAAATGAAATCAGAGTTAATATGATCATGAAACATAGTGTAAACATATGCAAATATTATCCAACATAATAACTAATCACAAAACAAAAATATGACTATCAATCATACAACACACATACTAGATCAAACATAAAAATCAGAACTAAAAATCATTAGTTTCATAATCCACTACTAATACTTAAGTAGTTTTATAGAGTAGAACTAGATGTGATACATTGGAAGCCATTACCCACACTCTACTAAATTTTTTTCCTAGATTTATTGCAATTATGTTATTTGCAATATCTAGATTAATTTTTTTATATATATCCAATTTTTTTACACTATGGAGGACACCATATTCTAAAATTTGTTTTCCCAGAAAGTACTATTTTCTTTATGTGATTTTATGTTTGGTTGTAGTCTATAGTACCATCAAAATTTATTTTTCAGCTAGTTTTATATTTTCTTATCATCTATAACACCTTAGACATTGGTTCTCATCTAGTTTTTTCTCATACCTATACATCATCACCAAAGCTTTATGTATTTTATGCAAAAATCTACATTTTCTATCCATAAAAAAATGTCATTTATTTTTGGCTATATTATACTTTCTACAACTATTTATTTCAATAAACTGACTACAGGTTTTTCTTTGCCTCGATGGAAAGATGGATTCTATCCCACACTTTTTCCTTTTGTGTAATGGATTTCATCTACGTGTTTGGATTTATTTTTTAAACAATAAGGTGATGGAAAAGAGTGTGTCAATTTCAAACTAGTGTATATGATCACTATTCATCTCAATTTTCCCTTTGTTTTGTGGGTGATGTCACTCCAATATCAATCACATCAATCAAAAGGGTACAACACTCATCCTCACCTATAACCCCTTGGTCATGTGATGTGGTCACATGAGGGGGGGATTAAATTTTAATTCCTATTAGTAGAGGTTTAATTTTCATCTATTTAAAGGTATTTATATCCCTCCTAGAGTTTTTTTCCAAAAAATTAATATTTTTGGTGTAATTTTATTAGTTGACCCATTTATGATGGGAAATATGTATTAACTATATCTATTGATTGATAACTAAAAATTGAGTGTTATTTTTTTCAAAAGTGTATTTTTTTTATGCCCAATATATTGGTGTCATTTATATTATAAATTACACTAAAATATAAAGTGATAAATTTAGGGGGGGGGGGAATACAACAACCATGGGGTTTACTATTTCAGCCCTGTCTACCTTCATGTGTATGTGAGGATTTTATTCTTCATCCACTTTTCACTCATTTTTTGGATAAAATATCATGATTTGTGATGACTTCTTCAATAGGTTGACAACCTCTTTTTTTGGAGCTATTCTAGTGTATTTTGGTGTTTTTAGGATATATTTTACTTGAACTAAATTATAAAGTGCCATGAGGGGTTTATTTTATATCCTAATCTACCTTCATGCATGTGTACCTTAGTTTGTGCAATCTTTATTATTTAAATTACCAATCTCTCCTATGACCACAAGGGTCATATTTTTGAGAGATATTACACACACACACACACACACACACACACACACACACACACACACACACACACACACACACACACACACACACACACACACACACACACACACACACACACACACACACACACACACACACATAATATCTCTCAAAATAATGGCCCTTGTGGTGATAGGAGATATTGGTAATTGAAATAATAAAGGGTGTACAAACTAAGGTACACATGCATGAAGGTAGATTAGGATATAAAATAAACCCCTCATGGCACTTTATAATTTAGTTCAAGTAAAATATATCCTAAAACACCAAAATACACTAGAATAGTTCCAAAGAAAGAGGTTGTCAACCTATTGAAGAAGTCATCACAAATCATGATATTTTCTCATATATATATATATATATATATTTATATATTTGGCATTCCTTTCTTTTTCAATTTCTGACAGTCTCATATAACTTTAAGTATAGATTTTTTAGTGAATCCTAGTGTCACATTATATTTTTTGATAGTTCAATAGTATCCTTTAACTTTTTGTAGAGATATCTTAGTGCATATAATATTAGCTTATCATTGTTCAAGTAGTGGATGCATCCCACTGATATAGATATTTTCATCCACTCCACCCATTCAACATTATGGGGGTGTTTGTATATATACTACTTCTTTGGGTGTTGAGTGTTCCTTACACCTAATTTATTGATGGTTTTTAAACCCATCTAGTATAATATTTTACTTCACATTCCTTCTAATTTTTTCTCTGTTATTTTGAGCTCCTTATTTAGCAATTATGTGTTTTTATGCACTTTCACATTTTTCACCTTTTTTAGTGTTTTATATATTCCTCCTTTATACATGGGTATATTGTTTAGGAACTTTATTTGATAGAACCCATATGAGGATTTTTATGTCTCAAAGGAATCCATGGTGACTTTCTATGTATTGACAATAATGTGGCATCCCCACCATTATTTATGATCACTTCTTAGCATTTTTAAGTCTACTTATTTAAAGAATTTAATTTCTATATTTTCCAAGTTTAGCATTGAGGGTGGAATTTCTGGCAATGCTTCCTCAAGTTCATCATTATACCCAATATTCTAGAGTGCATTATTTATATTCATGATCATCATATTCAACACCATTCATACTTTAACTTAGTGGTTATAATGATTCGACAACCATCAAAATAGATTGGTGTCCATAGGGACTCTTGGCTTCACACTCCATCCTTTTTTTTGCATGGGTACTTCAATAAGATTTATTGTTGGGACCCATTTCCTCTACCCACATAAACTACACATAATGGGGAGTTAGTGTAGGATTTTTGCTCTCGTGTTTTTCCTACATGTTTATTATTATCTTCCTTAGTTTTAGTTTGTATAAATTGGGAAAGTTTAGCCCACATGTATGAATATATTGGCATGATGTCTTTATTCCACTTATTTTTGGGTAGTTAGTCCCACATGCGTGGTATGGTTAGAAATCAACTATATTCTACCTATATATGTACCTATTCACCTATTCATTCATATGGAAGATGAGATTTTCATATGTATACATAGAGGATTTTTATTTATATGATCTATTTTTATATAATAGAATGTGATATTATTTGAGAAATGCATCAGTGGATTTTATTGTGATAATGGTTTTTAGATTTAACCCTGGGTGAGAGTATTATAAAATATTTTTTTAATGACATGTCACCAATATTTGGGTTTTATGAAATTATATGTTACAGTAGGTCACAAAACTCCACCTACATAGTTTCCAGTAATGCCTAATAATTTACATTATAATTTAATATTAGGTTGGACATGGATACATGACATGGATGTTATTCCTTATAGTTTAAGCATATGTGTCAAATTTATACATAATTAATATTTATATACTTTTGTGGATGATAATCAACCATTAAAATATTTTAAAATTATAGAAACTACTACTTAGATTTTATCACAATTAGGGGAACCTCAATCTACTATAGTGCCACCACCAGAAATAATTCTTATAGAATAAATGCACACACATGGGTTTGGTGAGTCTAGTACAAATGATCATAGGCCATAATCTAGAGATAAGTTAGAATCATAAATTTTACCTCAACAGGTAGACCATGATGATCAAATATAATAATTAACTTTATTAATCAATTTAGAAGATCCAAATTTCATATCCAAAGAAGATGCTACTAATGATTTTGATGATGATACTAACGAATCACCAATGAAAATCGATGATCATTTATATGGACTAAAGTTAACACCTATTTAACTAGGGGAATACATAGAGGATTCCAAGGAATTCATACTAATACATACAAACACAAACAAAGTAGTCCCTCCAAATATTGATAAATAAGATAATAGTTGTTTCCAAATACACACTAATATGTATATAGATTATCAGGTGTCTTATGGACAAATAATTTTATAGTGCATAAGAGGCACAATAAATTGATAAATTTACTAAAAATACCATCTTCTTACCATTTAAAAATTAATTAAATAGTGTGGAATTTATGGATATTGAGCTAGTTATTTGGATACAAACACACAATGCACATGATATACCACATGTGATGTTACATATATTACTTGATAGGGAATTAATCACTTTACCAAAAATACATCATAGATCCACTTGCCAATCTCCAAATCAAGAGGGCAAGCCATTTTATCATTTTTATAGAATCATAGGGCATGCTACAAATACTTGTTCAACATTACAACATAAAAAAAAAAAATACAAGGCTAAAGGCACTATTCATATAACAAAACCTACACCATAACCTACTAAGGCTCCACAAAAAGGTCAGATATGAAAAATTACAAACATTTTAGAAGTAATCATTTAAATATGTAAGTTTTCATTGAGAAAAAATATAGATAACATGTGGGCATAGATGAGGAATCATATCCAAATATATGTACATTATATCCCTTTAGGACATAATTCATGATAAAAATTAATTAAATAAATTTATATATTTCCAATATTCTAAGGGCCAAATAAAAATACTATTTGGATGTGGTCCCAAAGTGGTGAATGTACTACTCTTTGTTATGAACACAGTAATTAGATAAAATACACATTTGGACAAACATGGTTACATGAAATAGAAGCTATAGTGGATATATTACAATAGTGTCTCACATTCAAATTTGAGGATAACACAATCCGTGTCCTCCATTATGGTACATATGACAATCATAAATTCATAAAGGATAAAAATTATTCAAACTCAGTCTATCCAAAAATTGCACATGAAGCTTCTTAATAGTAGAGTAACATGCCATACATATGCACATAATTTAGAACAACAACAAACATAAGGCTATAATTATAGATCATGAATGGTATGAAAATCACAATGATGATTATTTATGGTATTTTTATAAGATTCGATATCCAAAACTTGATTATATTCCACTAGATCCACCTTTTAATTATCCATATCATTTGGATGTAGTTATTTGATGTTTAGATATCATATTCTTCATATAATCAAAAAAAGAAGATATTTTAGAAAAAAATTAAATTAAGAAATATGCATGATTATGTTTAGTTCATTTACATCATTTAATTTATACATAATTATTCAATATCTATTTTTATCTAATTTTCATAGCATATATGATTCAAAAATATAGTACCCTATCTATACAAGAGCACACCCCATTATTTTCCACTGACCCCACTATTGTCCCAACAAGCATACACTTTTATTTATAATATCTAAACCACACACAAGCCTTCTATAACATGTACATACACCAATAATTTCATTGGTGTGATCTCATACATAAGTTTTATCTCTCATTAGCTAACCCTTATTACTCATTGCTCAGTTATTTACATATAATTACATCTATTTATATTTATCATTTATTAACACATTGATATATTATTGGTTACCTACATTAATAAATATAATTGTATTGCAAATTTCTCATGTTGATGAATTACATATGCCATGATTGATTTTCATGTTTTCTTTCCTAATCATGTGTTGTGTATATTATCTACTTGCATTGAGGACATTTGAACATGTCATTATGTGTGAATCCAATCCTTCATTATATGTTTCTATACATGTGAGGACATTTGAACATGTCCTTGTGTGTGTTTCTATAAAGGTGAGGACATTTGAACATGTCCTCATGTGTGTATATACATTTGAGTGAAATTTAAATATGTCTATTATATGTGGCCCCTTGGCCTTATATTATGTGATTTGTGTACTTTATGTATACATCATAGTCAAAACACTTGCTTTCTTATTTGATTAGATTTTGATTCCATGATGTACATCATGAATCCTCCTAGTTTTTTATGCCATGATGGATATCATGCCTCCCTCCCCAAATAGTTATATTTAAATTTTGATATTCAATTTTGATCACTTATCTATGTACATAGTTTCTCACATCTACCTTGTAATTCTCACTATGTATGCTTATTTCTACATGCATCTCACATTACTATTATGTTTAACTTATCTATATGATGATGCCATACTTATCCATATTATCATTATTACTTAGATTTACATATTTTACATAACATATATAACTTGAATCTATATTTTTAGTTAATTTATTACGTAGGTTTAAAAAATCACCTCAAAATAGAGGGAATACATATCGGTTTGTCTCAGAGACTAATCCCTCAAAATATAATGCATAAACAAAATGTTCCAATCCTCACACAATGAATCAAAGGGCACACCCAAAAATCAATCAAAAAATTAGTTTGGATAGGAGTGCCCCTGATTGTTTTCCAATTAGGGTTCTATTATCCTAGAAAAAAAAAGTCATTTCTAGATCTATCAAAGTATTAGGCAGTTCATAACAATTTACAATAGGTTCACAACTTTATTTTCTATAAAATACTCAAATTTATTCTCAGATTTGCTCAATTTGGGGTCATCATGTGTGGCATGTGTTTTAGGTTAAACACACTAGTTTTTTCTTAGAATTTCAATTGTTATTACTTAGTATTAGAATCCATATACACCAAATATCAAATTTAGGGAATGTACATGATATATGACTTCCTCCTTAGTTTTGTACTAGTTTAGAAAATTAAATGACAAATCTTATCATTGTCCATGATGTATACACCATAACCAATTTATACTAACCTTTTGCACAAGTTTTATGCTAGCTTTATCACAACAAATGAGCCTTATTCCATTTTTAGTGGTTGGTTCACCTTTTTGCACTAGTTTTTACACTAGAATACTTTATTGGAATTCATACATGGATTATAAACTAATTGTCTACTTTACATATGTAATGATAGATTAAAACACACTTTGATTTATTAAGCACACTTATATATCAATTAGGATTGTGGAATGCATAATCCATTCCAAGCTCTTCAACATAAATGAAATCTCTAGGGTTCCTACCCTCAATAGTACTAATTATGCACCAAATTTTATGCAAAAAAATGTTGATGTGGGTTTTATGCACACCACATAAGGTTTAAATGAGTTAACCTTTAATTTTTTTTAATATATATGGAATAATGTACCAATCCATAGCATTAATTGTAGGTATACAGTTAAAATAACCAAGTGATGGAATAACAAGTTGAGCTTGTGGGTCGTTTAACCAGGTTTTATGAATGGATGCATGGAATCTAATAGAAAGTAATCACTAAGTGATTTGAATGGGTGGTGAATTATTTTAAGGTGGGTAGATCTCAAATAAACTCAAAAATGGGAAATAAGGGTAAGGAAAAAAAAAGGATTTGTGTTCCTAAAAGGTCACTTCTAAGGCTATTTTTTTGGTGGATAAATATCTCCAAGACTAGTGTTTATTTCTTATATCTACTACATAATCATGAAAAACATGGTTAGCAGTCTGGGATAATAAGTATAGGATGATAAATGATCTCAAATAAAGTTTTTCCTCCTTAGGGTTGTTATTGAATACCCTTATATGAGAGATTCCAACTCAGACCAAAAAGTTGTCTAGGGTAGTTATTGCTCACACCTAGATGACTATACCAAAATAAATATTTCTGCTCACCGTAGATTATCAATTAAATCTATACTAACTAATTTAAACTAATAAAATCCACCAATCTTAAATTATTTTTTCACATCTAAGATCAATATTTCATTAATTGAAACAATCATATTCATTTGTAGCATTAACACATTTTATAGAGAACAAGAGGCAAAATAAATAGATAAATTTACTATAAATACCCTCCTCTTACCATTTAAAAATTAAGTAAATAATGTGTAATGTATGGATATTGAGATACTTATTTGGATACAAATAAAAAATGTACATGATATACCACATGTGATGTTACATATATTACTTGATAGGGAATTAATCACTTTACCAATAATACACCATATATCCACTTGCCAATCTCCAAATCAAGAGGGCAAGCCATTTTGTTATTTTTATATAATTATAGTGCATGCTAAAAATACTTGTTCAACATTACAACATAAAAAATAAAAATAAAAGGCTAAAGGCACTATTCATATAATAAAACCTACACCATAGCCTACTAAGGATCCACAAAATGGTCACATATGCAAAACTAGAAACATTTTAGAAGTAATCCTTTGAATATGTAAGTTTTCATTGAGAAAAAATATAGATAACATGTGGGCATAGATGAGGACTCATATCAAAATATATGTACATTCTATTCCTTTAGGACATAATTCATGATAAAAATGAATTAAATAAATTTATATATTTACAAGATTTCAAAGGCCACATAAAAATACTAGTTAGATATGGTCCCAAAGTGGTGAATGCACTAATATTTGTTATGAACACAATAAAATAGATAAAATACACATTTGGACAAACATGGTTACATGAAATAAAAGCTATAGTTGATAGATTACAATAGTGTCTCACATTCAAATTTTAGGATAACACAATCTATGTCCTCCATTATGGTACATATGATAATCACAAATTCATAAATGATAAAATTTATTCAAACTCGATCTATCCAAAAATTGCATATGATCTGTTAGTGATTAGAATATGATATGGTTGTGATTTGATTATCATGGGCCCATTCTATAAACTCATCTAATTGAATTTTTATCCCGTTGTCACAAGCCAAAGAAATAGGTGTGTCAAACCTAGTTGTGATATGATATTTAAGCAAACTAATCACATATTGAGCCCTTGAGTTCTTGGTTCTTATTGCCTCAGTCCATGTAGTGAAATAATATGTATCGCTAAGCATAAATCTATGCCCATATAAGGAATTTGGGTTTATGACACCAATGAAATCTAAGCCCGATTGGGTGAATGACTTACCTTCAATCATAGGTATTAGTGACATAATTTCATGTACCTCTCTTCTTACCAAGACATGAAATTCATGGAATTTCTCATGTGGAAGTGGGCATCTTTGAAGACTGTTGACAATAATATCCCATTTTGAGTATTTTATGGGTTGTGGTATTACTAGATGGATGGCCACTACCAATATTATGATGCATATTTTATAGGATCTCTTTGGATTATTCACATGACACATAATTTAAGTAAATTCCTTCATAATTATTCATATATAATATGTCTTTTCTTATCATATAATGAGCAACTTTGATACTTAAGTCTCTATTTTACTCTTTCTTGAGTTTATGGGGGCATGTTTTAGTGAGTAAGAATTGAATAATACCTGAATACTAATCCTCTTGGGAAACCTATGTTTGGTAGACTTCTTTGATGGTGATACTCAGTCTAGTTCAGTCATCAAATGAAAAATGATTTTTCCTTTGATGATCTTGGAAGTTTTAAGTTCAATATCAAAATCTTGTAATTTTTCCATCCATTTACCTCTACCTTCTTCCAAATCATTTTTTCCTAGTATAAACTTGGTAGTAAGGATTGGTACTAAGGTGATGGTCTTGTTCTAGAGGATGTAGTGCATAAAATTATTAGTGGATTTAACAAGGGTGAAGATTTGATTTTCAATTAGGGAGTATCTAATCTTGACATCATTCAAGTTAGTGTTCCTAAAAGTGACATGGTGTTCAATTTCTTACCTCTTATGTGTAAGTATGAAAATAATGGTATGGTATAAAGTGAATGAGAATAATAAAATGTATTTAGTGAAATCCAAACTTACCATTACTAGGGCCTCTAAAATAACCTTCTTTATGTCTTGGAATGACTTCTTAGTTTTAGGTGTCCACTCCACTTTGACATCCTTTTTGAGTGTCATGTTTAGGGGTCTGATAATCTTTGTAAATCCTAATACGAATTTCCTTATGAAATTAATCTTCACAAAGAAGGACTTGATATCCTTTTTGCTATTCAGGAACTGAAATCCCTCGAATTCTATTTGGGTCAATAGTGATCTCATATTTAGTGATAATGTGTCCCAACAACTTGCCTTTGGTAACACCAAATATACTCTTTTTGGGTTTTAGTGATATGCCAAACTTCTCACACCTTTCAAAAATGGTCTAAGGATGGTCAATATGATCATATCTATTTTTAGAGAAAACAATGAGATCATTTATGCATATAATTATGCATTTTCCTATCAATCTTTGGAATGCATGATCCATATCTCTTTAAAAATTAGAACTAGCATTTGTTATCCCAAATGGCATTTGTTTGTATGCATGTGTTCCATATTTTTTAGTAAACACAATTTTACCCCTATACTCTTATTCTACTAGTAGTTGATTATATCCTCAAAATCCATCTAATAAAGACACCATTTCATAACCAGTCATAGTTTATATCAACTTATCTAAGGAGGGTAGAGGATAATTATCTTTCTCAAAAGCTTTATTCAGGTTCTTAAAGTTAACACATATTTTGATTTTTTCACTCTTTTTCCTAACCAAAAATATATTGTCCACCCAATTAGAATGTATAATAGGAAAAATTATATGAGTAATTACTAGCTTCTCTACTTCTTTCTAGATCAATGGCTCCAAGATAAGATTAACATATCTTTACCTCTACCTAAATGGTTTGTGATCAGGCTTGAGTGGAATTGTATGGGTGATGAATTTAGGATTGAATATCCTTAAAATCATCATAGATCCATGTAATTACATCTTTATACCTAATAATCAGTTCCTTGACCTTCTATCTTTCATCTAGATTATAGTTTAAGCTAATATTAATGAGGTGTGTATTTTTATCATCACCCAAATTTTTTAAGATGAATTCAGATTCATTAAATTTGATGTATATTTATTGTTGTGTTTGAGGGTTCATGTTAAAGTCTCTTTCCAAAGAAACCATCCCCAATGTGAGAAAATTTTCCTTTAGCTAGATAACATCCTCTTCATCCAATTCTTTATGGCACCTATGGTTCCTTTCCTCGTCATCAATTATTTAAGACTCAAACTCTCTTGAATTTTTCAAAAATTGGATGATCTACTACTCATCATCAAATATTTGAAAATTTTCAACATTTTCTGGTCCTAAGGGATAAGGTACCAATTCAATGGATAATTTTTGCACTTTTGATTCTTGTAGGGGTGCCAAATTTACTACTGAAGTGGCTAATGAATTGACAACTTGGTTTTGTTTCTTAGAATGGCCAATATGTTGAAAGCTTCAAATGATTCAATTAGATCCCAATATATATACTTGTATTTCTTTAAATATGACAATTTTCATTGATATTTATTTCTAACCTAGTTGATCACTAGTTCTAAATCACCATATACTAATAGTTCCTTGACATTATTCTCAAGGGTAAATTGTAATCCTAGAATTAGGGCCTCATACTCTACTCTATTATTGGTGCATGGAAATTGGAGTATGTACACTACTAAGTATTTCTTTCCTTATGGATTAACCAACTCATTACTAACACCTGATCCTTGTTTGGATCTTGCTCCATTGAAATGGAGGGTCTATAATTAGGAAGAGCCCTAAATTTATTCCTACATTTCATGCCTCATAGTAAATGTATAAATTCTAAGACTCAGAGACTTATAACTTAATTCTTCATTGGAGGTGTTGTATTCCATAATAGGATGCTTCATCTTATCCTCTCGATCGATCTTGATCTAGTTGGTGATGCCTCTCCATGATAACTAAATATGAGATAAGTCCATGTAAAGATATCCATTTAATGGCTTTGACCAATATCTGCTCAATAATAATTCATATCCTTCTATAATATCAACTACTAGTATGTCGATAGTCAGCGATACTTGAGGGTCTAAAGTAACATAAATTATTACATTAATTTATCCCAAAATAGGCACTATTATCTTATCTAGTTGTGGCACAATCCTTTTGGATTGTTTTAGGGTCATACCAAGATTTTATAAATTGAAATTTGGCATTACCCTTATTAAAGCTCTAAAATATACCATAGAACTATGTATGTTATTACAAAATACTTTGATGGTTATCAAGAAAGGGGGAACCTCAAGCTTGATTTTGTATATAACATTTGTGTTAGCTATCCTATACTTTTTGGCAACACATTTATCTATGATAGACTTCCATAAGAGCTCTTTTTACTATGTGATTTGTGTTAGCTCATGAAGAGTAATATTAGCCTTGATATTCTTCATATCCTCAATAATGTTGTATCCTCCTTTACTTTATTTCTCTCTATGATGAGGCTAATCATTCCATTTTGGGGGAGGGGGATTATTATTAGCTTTAGGATTTGGGGGAATAACTATATTATTGGGAGGAGTAAAAGTGGTGAGAGGTTATATATTCCTTATATTATAATTATTCCTATTGAATTGTTGGAATACTTGTACTTCATCAGAATTATCCTCTGGAACATTGTCATCTTCACTGGGGAAGGGAGACTCATAGGTTTTAAAGACCATAGCTAAACTTGAAGGGCCATAATCATGAGAGAGATCTAGAGGATTCATCATTTGATCTTGTATAATTATTTCCCTCTAAAATATTTCAAAAGCTACATAGAACTCTACATAGTCCAATTCCCCATGTTGTGATGTGTTGTAAAATTTGCACTAATTAGACAAATCTATCTTTATGATATTGATTTTTGGTAACTTATTAGACTATTGTTTTTCTTCATTGTTTATGGGATTATTGAAAGGTCTATTGTATCTTATAAAGCCAAAATTTTTATTATAATTTTTATTGGGGTATTACCCATCATTTTCTACATATTCAAGAAATCATTGTTCAACTTTTGAACCATTATTTGTATATAATCCAATTCAACTTTGGCAGAATCAAAAACCTAAGTGATTGTTACATTGGTGTGAGGCTAATGTTAACTCTACTAGTTCTACTAATTCTAATGATGACCTTTACTTTGTGATTAATTATTTAAGAACCCATAATTTTGATTTGTTATTTTTGGGTCATAGGAGGTAGAGTGTATAACTAATTTTGGTTGAATGCAGGGCTATACTAATTAGCATGTGGAATTGGGTTAAAAGATAGGAGCCCATTGTTGAATATTTGGCCTCCTAAATTATGAGGGCTGAGCTAAGGATTGAGTTGTTTATTGATATTAATAGCTTCTTAGAAGGCTAAAACTAAATTATTAGTGGTGGCATATCTTTGTAAGAACACTATAGTAATGGGAAACAGAGAATTCTTGTATATTTTGAGCATCAAATCTACTTCTAGATTATATGCAACATTCAATCGAGTGTACATATTTTAAAATCTTGCATTAAAGGCCCATATTGACTCATTGGGTTCTCTCTTCATGATGGTGAAATTTTGATACACCAGACATAGATTAGTCACTTGTCCAAATTGAAAAAGAAACATATTTTGACACTTATTCCATGATGATCTAAGTGACAATTCAGGTGATGGTTCTACCCCAATTGATGATGAAAAATCTGGGAGCCATAACTTTTGCATCATAGCTCCAATTGACTTCCCATTTGAACTGTTGGAAAGATAAGAATGAGGAGAACATAGTGAGATGTAATTGAGATTTTCTCAATGGCTTTTAACCCTTAAAATCTCAATAGAAGTGGCCCAAATTTCAATTTTAGCAGTGTAGTCTAAAAATAATAATTCCTCAAATTCTGTATTATTTTAACTCATGGAAGTCAAACCATTTAATCTCCCTTGAGATTGGTGACATTAAACATCCTCCTCCTACTTTCAAAATGTGTATAAATGAAGATGTAACCTGAAATGGAAATCAGACATCTCTTCCCAGAGATAAGCATATAGTTGTATTACAATATTGAGTAATAAAACATCTCTTCTTAGAGAATTCATTGTTACTATGTTATTTTCATGTTCTTTAAATATCTATCAATCAAAACTTTTTAGTTTTGGATCACATGAGTGATAGAATTTTCTTGAAAAATGAGGTACCAATCATAAGAATAATCTTCTAGAGTAAATGGGAAAAGCTTTCATACAACATCCTCATGGGTGACATTCATTAATCTTAAGGTATCCTTGAAAGATTTGATGTGTTCTTTTGTCATCCTCCCATTTAAGGGGGAGAAGGTAGGAATTTTTTTTTCTAGATTCCTTGGTAGATCGTGTTGGTACCTAGGGGTGGAAATAATAGATCCAACTAACCAAGGTTGATCCATAGGAGGATTGATAAGTGGGATGTTTCTTATAGGGGATGTTGTTTTAGCTTGGTGTATCTCAGGGATGATATGTATTGGTGTAATCCTTCTAAGATTTAACAGTGGTGAAACCAAAAGGCTAGATTAGGCCCCTAGACTTTGTTAATCTCCCAAGTGTCTCCAATACAACTCTACATAGTAACTAACCTCTACTATTGAGATAACACATAAGTGTGCCCTCCTTCTATAACCAAGTTTTTAGTCTATTTTTGTGGGTTTTATGAACATAATTTTTTTTTAGACAAGGTAGCCTCTAAAATTTTAGGATCTCTATGGAACAAGGTTTCACTCTGGGACACAAGTTATAGGTATGCATTTAAAACAACCAGGTGATGGAATAATCAGTTGAGCTTGAGGGTTATTTAACCATATTTTATGGATGGATGCATGGAATATAATGGAAAGTAAATACTAAGTGATTTGTATGGGTGGATAATTATTCTAAAGTGGGTATATCTTAAAGAAATTCAAAAATGGTAAATAAGGGTAAGGAAGAAAAGAAGGCTATGTGTTCTTGAAAGGTCAATTCTAAGATTATTTATTTGGTAGATAAGTATCTCCAGGACCAATGTTTGTTACTTGAAGCTATTTCACAATCATGAACAAGCTCAGTTAATAGTCAAGGATAATGAATATAGGATGTTCAATGATGTCAATTGAAGGTTGCTCTCCTTAGGGTTATTTTTTCACACCCTTATCTAAGAGATTAGAGCTTGGACCAGAAAGATGTCTAGGGTAGTTATGGCTCATGCCTAGATGACTATACCAAAATAAATACATCTACACATCTCATCATATAAATTCAACCTATATTAATTACTTTAAACTAATGAAATCCACTAATCTTCAATTATTTTATCACATCTAATATCAATATTCATTAATTAAAATAATCAGATTCATACATTAAACTATCACACTTAAAAATTATTGAATTGATACAAATTACAATTAATACAAATAAAGAAACTCAAATTTTCATTAACACAAAAATAAGAAGAAAGAATAAACATAGTTGCATGACCATCAATCTCTTAATCTCTTCCTATATATTGATCTAAAACTTCAACCCTTTGAAAATAGGTTTCTACATATATATAAAGGACTTGGGGAAGGGGTCACCTCATCCTCCAAGTATAGATAAACTTTGGTTAAATCAAAATAGCTAAAACATAAGTACTAGTTTGGTACACAAATATATGTTATAACTTATAGATAACCTTAGACATGCAATGTGTTCATGATATAAAAAACAATTTGTTTAATTACAACATGTATGTAACATATATTAACTAGAAATTTTTAATCATTACATGCAAAATTATACAAAAATAGCCTTTGACTAAGGCTAACTTAGTTATTTCTTAACTCTTTTCAAAGTTGTGGTTAGAATTGTAGTTGTAACTAGAGTTATGTTGGCAAATAGAGTTGAACTCATTATTGGAGCAGATGTGGTGGATGGATTTATAGCTAGGGACACACTTGTAGCTTGGACTAGAGTGACCACATGAGTTAAACTAAGAGGTGAGTTTGTAGCACTTGGTGAGCCTAGAGGGATTGAAGTTGAAGATGGTGCTATTTTTGGCACTATAGATGGGGTCTAATAAGCAAAACTATTAGGTGGTGTTGAGGTTGATTTCTTCTTGACTTATAAATCTTGATAATATTTGTATGCTTTGGTATGTTATGCTTGAATTATGGTTATATCAAATATATGAGGTCTAGTTACCCTATCTATCCATTCCATCAACATAACATGCTTTGAATTGATGACCCATAATCCAACCCAAAAAACCTCCACTTTTGTTGACTTCTTCCTCATTGTACTTAGCTTCCCTTCAATGTCCTCTAGACTCAATCCTTGTAGACTTTTTTTGAAACTATCTGAATCTTTTTGAATCATCTGATAAAAAATAACCTAGGCTACCAAATTTTTAGTGTTATTTTGAGATCCTATTAATTTAATCTCATCTAAATTTTTTGTTGCTTTATTTTCCTATTCCTCAAGCTTATTCACTAGAGCTTCAAAATCATTCACCTAATCTTGAGCCTATTGAGTTATTATGATATATAAATTCAATGCCTTAGATGCCTCTAAAGAGGCCATAATATTTAAGTGGTTGAATGCCTTATCAGGAGTGTACAACACCAATAAATTCAATTTATTTTCATCTTATCTAAGAAATTTAAAAAAAATTATTATTGAATTTACATGTGGATCCAATTGGACTCTCCAAGAATAAATA
The DNA here is from genome assembly GCA_037957365.1 of Torreya grandis. Classification (NCBI taxonomy): domain Eukaryota; kingdom Viridiplantae; phylum Streptophyta; class Pinopsida; order Cupressales; family Taxaceae; genus Torreya; species Torreya grandis. The sequence goes on from JARHVA010004389.1 coordinate 58,706, forward strand.
GTATCCAAGTTTTTTTACAACCCTAGTGTCAAATTCTGTACATCCTGCTCTATACTAAAGGGAACTCATATTACTTATTATTTCTCTCTAAGAGTCTCCAATTCTTCTTCTAGTTCTCTAGTGGCCATCTCTATTCCCTCATGGATGGTAAATACTAATTAAGTGTGGGTCTCCATGTAGTACTTGAAGTCCTCAATGTATGGGTCTGACCCTTGTTTCTATTCTACCTCTTTGAAAGAGATTAAATCTCTTCTCTTTCTTTTAGGATTAAGCCTTTCCCAATTCTATCTTTAATATTTCTCTTCCTAACCCTCTGCACTAAGGGTCTAGATTTGAAAAAGAGAAAACTCATAGTTGGAAACATGATGATCTTCAAATTGGGCCTCTTATAAGCTAATGCTCTGAACTACTTGGTCCAATCTAGAAGAGTTAGATTTGATAGATCTAATGGTTAGGATTCTATTTGTACATACTCCTTGGTTTAGGTTTAGGATTAGTGGATGGCTTAGGAATTGATGGAAAAATTATCTTGGACCAGTCTATGTTCCCAAATTATGGTATGGGGTACATAATGTAGACAAGTTTCTTCTCAAGGGACCTTTTTGTTTCCACCATTGTTATGGTTTAAACTAGTCCTGAAGAAGGTACTAGTGAACACAGTTGAGAAGAGGAGGCAACCACTTAGTTGATGGGTTGGTTTGTGTCTATTTGGATAGAGGTGGAGACTAAAAGAGTGGGATTAGAGGTTATACTTTAAGGAATAATGGTTGAAGGTGTGAAGACTGAAATAGTGGAGAGTGTATGGAATCAAAAAGGCATGATGTTTATAAATCAATCCTAATTAGAAGAAGATAGATCATACTTAAAATTAAAATTGGGGATACATTAGATAATTGGAAACATGAATAATATGTGGATATTCTATACCTAATTAGGTTATCTCTTATCATAACAATATACTAAGGAGGGTTCCAAAGCCTCCAGTCAAGCACAATCACATAATAACCCTAACCAAGCCCTATGTTTTTATATTCACTATAATAATAATGAGTAAAGACAATAAATATAATATATTTCTCATAAAATCTTGTGGCACAAAGTAGGGATAATAAAACCTAAATGTAAACTTGTATATAAGACATATACTCACATCAATGTATATAGAATCCTAATAAATGAAAGAGAAGTACAAATGCATATCTATCTACTCTTACAAAAGAGAAACAATTTTAGGAATACTTACCTTTGAATATGAACCCATAAAGCCTCAATGTATACCTTGGCTAAGGTTCTTCATAATATATTTTTGTGGTATGTAAGGATGACCAAGATAAATCAGCTCTAGGATACACAACCTATAAATGCATCCAAAAGACAAGATCCATATCTCTAAATAAAATATGAAACCCTAATATTGTTCCTCAAGTATAACGGTGGATAATAAGATGTATAATAGATATTAATTCTTCTTATTTTCTATAAATAATGGCAAAATGATCTTATATATATAGGTAGATTTAACCCTAAACACTTCCAAAAATTTTAGCTAACAGGGTCAACCTAGTTGACCTAGTACTAATATTGACAAAAATTCACTAAGTAATAGAAAAGGTCAGATAAGAGCTGACCTAGACCCTAAATTAATTTCACCAATAAGAGTACAAGGTTTACCCAGTTGACCTAGTACTGTAAACTATCAAAAGGGGTTTTAGGTTAGGAAAAGTGGGACAAAAGGTGGTAGAAGACTGGAGGAGTGTGTAAAAGAGGAGTAATAGATTAGGAGAATGGTTTTAGTATCTTTTTGTATTATTAATAAGTGTAAATAAGGGATAATAATTGTACAAATCACTAATGGTTTACCCAACCCTTTCCTGGGGTGCTCAGAGAGATTGAGACTCGATGGATTCCTGTAAGATAGAAAGCATCAATATTTGATAAAGTTGAAAATATTATGTGTATACATATGCCCCACTCAAATATTATCATGTGTCGCATAAGTGTAACATGGTATGGTTCTTTGGGAATAGAACATGATGACACATAATGTTTATGCTAAGTAAAGTGATATATTTTAAATTAAAAATAACTAAATGTAAATTACTAAAAGGTAAATAACTAAAAAATAAATGTGATGCATACCTTAACTTGACTTTATGATTATATGATTTAATTATATGTTTGTAATTTTATTATGAAAGACATAAATGTGTCTTTAAACAAACCTAAGAATATAATACTAAAGAGCAAAAACAAACAAACACATGAAAGTCAAGATAACTAGTTTTATGTGGATGGGATGTACTTGGAAATTTGGCAAGCTGGGTTGATAAGTTCTATGTTATACCAAATGACCAAGTTAAAATTTAGAGTAAATTGTGTAACCAAAAATACAAGGCTACAAAATATTGAAAAATGCAAACAAGTAAACCCTAAGCAAGAAAGGCAAACTCACCAAGTCAAACCAAAGATCAAAAAAGATGGTAATCAGACATAAATGTAAAATCAATAACAATCCTTTCTGAAACAAATATGGAAAAACAAAAAAAATAAAAATAAAAATTGATGAGTGAGTACTGATAATCCTTACTCAATCATCAATGTAAAAAGGTGCATAAAATGGAAAATAACATTGGTGAGTGAGAAGTAACAAGCCAACCCCACTCAATAATGGAAAAAGTACAAATGGACTCAAGTGTTCACAAAAAAGGGTAGTAAAATAATTTAAAATGGTAAAATAAATCAAGGCACATTTATAAATATAGATCCATGGTTTAAATAAAGTAATTCATAGTTGCTCAAAAATATTGTTTTGCTCTAAAGATTGATAAAACTGAAACAAAGTAGTGCTAGAATGTTATTAAGATGTGAATAAGAAGTATAGAAGAAGTTAAAATAGATTTAGAATCATACATACCTATCAATGGAGAAAATTGAATGGGTGGATAGGAGAATGAAGAAAAAACCAAGGTAGATGAACTCTTTATCAAAGTCAAGACACTCAAATTAGGTTTGTCAAAACAAGAGGGATTTTGACCTTAAGGACTCTGAAGAACTTATCTTAACCACACAAGTATTAGGTCAATAAATTATGTAGATAATCCCATTAAGTCTATTTTCATGAAAATTAAAATGGACTTACCTTCCCACAATGTGTTCCCCACTCTTTAGGATCCCTTACAGAACCGTTAGTCTACTCTAAAGATTGGGTACTTGCATGAGAAAGTAAGTAGCACCATAGAGTTTATTGAATTATCCTATTCTAATCTACTAGCCTACCTCACCCCAATGGACCTTGGCTCTATTTTGAGGCCAACTGTGGAGTTTGAGATTCAATCAAAGATAAGAGATGTGCTTGTAATCACATATTTTGATGTGATTTTAACTTTTGAGATTTTTTATTTTTCCTTTTTTTATATCATTTCCTTTTGTTTCAAATGATTTGGATTTTAACTTTCTTGATGAATTTTTCTATTCTTCCTCCATACAGATTTGGGAAACTAAACATGGGTGATAAAAAAAGACTTTGATTTGAATACTTAGGACTTGGTTGCTAAGAGAGAGAACTTTAGAGAGCATGATGTCTAAAAGTATCATAAATATAGATGAAATAAAAGTGTTATCTTGACTTTGACCTTGTCTTATCCAATGTGGAATGAAAAGAAAGGAAATCTAGAGGAATAAAAAATGAAACAATTTTAATTACTTCAAATCATATTAAATGTGACAAAGGGAAAAAAGGAAGGATAAAATGATCGTAAAGTGTGATTCCTTATCATAAGAATGAGGGAAATTGAGGAAAACATGCTAACATAGATTTTTGTGCAAATTTCATTTATCAAAAGAGGTAAAATCTAAAGCTGAGAATAAAGATCAGAAACTCCTAACCACTACAAAACATATTATAGAAAAGGTATGATAGGATGGTGATTTTATGAGGAAGGCCATGTCCTCTCCATGTTCTTACATTGCAACTCATAGAATAAAAACCCATGAGGGTGCCAAAAATTATAGGAAAAATAAATGGGAGATGAAAAATATGGTATTTTGTGAGGAAGGCCAGGTCCTATCCATGGTCTTACACTTCAAATCACAAAATAAAACCTAAGGGGTGCCAAAAAGTGTGTAAAAAGTATGAAAACAAAGAGAATAAAAGTACACCATGATGAATACTAGGTCCTACCTATATTTTTAAAATGAAACTCATGAAAGAAAGGGAAACCAAAAGACCAAAAGGAAGGACTAAGATTTGTGAAAAAAAGAATTAATATAAATGGTGAGACCTATGTAAGTATCCTATAAAAAGTGTTAGATATATATCATATAGAAATCATGAAAATAAGGGAAGGAATATACATTAATGCCTAAATAAAGGATGAGCATGTGAGAAACAAGCTTATGTCTTAGAAGGTTTCTTGGAGTTGAATTACTTTGGTAGCATGTAATATAGAATAAGAGTGGGCATCACAAGATGACCCAAAGCATAAGTGGATTTATGGATGGGCATCAAAACATGACATAAAGTCTAAAATGATATGTGGGTAGGCATTGTAAGATGACCCAAAGGTTAGAGTAAAGTATGGATGGGCATCACAAGATGCCCCACAACATGAAAAGAGGAAGAAAAGATAAGAACATAATAAGAATGAAAGAGAACCCCATATAGTTTCTAAATGGATTTAGGTTATCCAAGAAGATTATAATAGGGAATTACATGATGATTTGAGGAAATGAACATAATTATAATAAAATAAAAATAGAGAATTGAGTCAGATAGATAAGACAATAGTAAGAGTACAAAGTCAACTATGTCGACCTAGTACTTAAAAATAGGAAAAATAGAGTCTGATAAGAGTATAGAGTCGACTAAGTCGACCTATTACTATAATCCAATTGGTAAAAGAGATACAGAGTTTATTGGGTCAACCTATTACTATAGGTAGGGATAAAAATAGTTTGTAAAAGACTATGTTGAATAAAATGATAGTATACTAAAAGACAAAAAAAAATTCTATGTATTTGAAAGCAAGAAATGGAAGTAAACACACAATCAATTGGCTCAATTAAAATGATCAAATTAAGTAGCATATCATAGTAACTTGCACCTATGCTAGCCAATGCATGTTTTTGTAATATAACATATAATGACCAAAGAGCAAGTAGTCAACAAAAAATCAAATACTAACTAAGTAGTCATCTTGAGTGTTGTTAGATCATTATAAAGTGTTAATTTAAGTGTGATAGGGAATTTGGATGAAAGTAGGGAACTAGAAATCAATCTATAGATGGTTTCAAGATGTTTAATCTAAAATGGATCTATATTGGCAATGGTGCAACTAAATGATATATTGAAAAACCACATTATTAGACTATGTGATCTATACTAAGCATGCAAACAACTGAAAGTGATAGTGTGAAGTAATTACTAGAATATAGTTGTTAATTTCCAATTTGAAACATAATACAATGTCATTTTAAAGGATAATGTATGCAAACATTATATAATAGAGTCTAAAGTGTTACTATTGTAATGCTTAAGTAAGAGTCTTTAAGAACTATGTAGATAGGGTCAACCTAGTCTTTCAGATACAAGATAGAATTCAGAAATAGGTCAACTAGGTCAACCTATTTTATTATATGAGGGTAGTTTCAAAGATTTTAAACTATGAAAAATAGGGTTGTAAAGAATAACTAAAAAGATAGAGAAAGATAGAAAGGAACCTTGGTGGGTTTGAAATGTAGAGGAATATGAGATTTCTATTGATGTGCCTTGAATGTTACAATTTCTACCAACTGTGTCAACTAGGTCAACCTTGTTCTAGAGGTCCTTATTTTGATAAAGTCTTTGAAGATGACACTACTAGCCTAGTTAACCTAGTATGTTTTTTGAAAGTTATCTGAAATACTATATTGTCTTGGTCAACCTAGTATGTTTTATTGATCTAAATAAGAGTCGTGTGTCAACCTATTCAAGCTAGTAGCCTATCTAAATGTGAAAAATTGTAATGTGTCAACTTGTTAAATCTAATAACCTATATTTGATGAACTATATAAAAATAATAGTCATTTTGATGTGAGTTTGTGTTAAACATACACATAGAAATTAGAAATTATATCAACCCTATCAACTTGGTATTGCAAATATAGAAAAATAATAAATAAAATGATAAAAATTATAAAAACATGAAAGAAAACTTGGAAGGGTTAGAGTCACATCAGGTTCACCAAAATTTATGAAATTATAAATGTATCATGTCTATAAATTAATCCTAACTTAGAGAAGACATATCATACTTACACTTTAGATTGGGGATACATTAGATAACTAGGAACATGATTGATATTTGGATCTTCTAGACCTAATTAAGGGATATATTATCACAACGACAATACTAAGGAGGGTTCAAAAGCCTTTGATTAAGCATAATCATGGAATAACCCTAACCAAACCCTATGTTTTCATATTCACTATACTAATAATAAGTAAAGAAAAGAATATGATATAATGCTCACCAAATATTTTTGTACAAATTAAGGGTAATAAACACTAAAAGTACACATTAATAGAAGAAATATACTCACATCAATTTATATAAAATACTAATGCATGGAAGAGAACTAAAAATGAATATCTATCTACTCTTACAAAGGAGGAACAAAGTTAGGAATACTTACCTTAGAAGATGAAACTACTAATCCTCAATCTCTCCCTTGGATAAGGTGCTTTGTAAGAGGTTATTGTGGTATTTAAGGATGATAAGGATAAATCATATTTAGGCTACAAAACATATCAATGCATCTAAAAGACTTCTCCATAAGATAAAACCCATATCTCCAAATAAAGTAACAAACCCTAATCTTTCTCCTCAAGTATAATGGTGGATAAGTAGATGCACAATATATCTTACATATTCTCTAAATAATGGAAAAATGATCTTGTATATATAGGTTGATTTAACCTTAAATCTTTTTGAAAGTTTCATCTAATAAGGTCAACCCAGTTGACCTATTACTGATATTGACAAAATTTCACTAAGTCACAAGCTAGGTCAGCCAAGAACCAACCTAGACCCTAAATTAATTTCATCAATAAGAGTACAAGGTTGACACAATTAACCTATTATTTTAAACTACCTAAAGGGGTTTTAGGTTAGGAAAAAGGGGATGGAAGGTGGTAAAATATTAGAAGAGTGTACAAAAGAGGAGTAATAGCTTAGGGGAATGGTTTTAGGAATTGATTGGATTGGTAATAAGTGTAAATAAGGGACAATAATCTTGTGAAACACCAATGGTCTTCCAACCCCTTTCTTGATTCACCCCTTAGGGTGTGCACTTAGAGATATTAAGACTTGATGGGTTCTTGCAAGATAGAAAGCATTTGCATTTGATAAAGTTGAAAATATTATCTGTATACATATGCACCACTTGAAACTCAACACATGTCACATAAGTGTAATATGGGATGTTTCTTTGGGAATATAACATGATGACACATAATGTTGATGCTAAGTAAAGTGCATTATTTCAAAGCAAAAATAACTAAAAGTAAATGACTAAAATGGAAATAATTAAAAGGTAAATGTGATGCATACATTAACTTATCTTTATCATTAGATGATTATCTATTATGTTTATAGTTTTGATTTTAGAGGGTGTAGAGATTACTTTAGACAAACCCAAGAATACAAAACTAAAGAGTAAAAACAAATAAATGCAATAAAGCTAAGATAACTAGTGTTATGTGGATGGGACATACTTGGAAATTTGGCAAGCTGGGGTGACAAGTGATATGCTACACCAAATGACCAAGTCAAAATTTAGAGTAAACCAAGTAACCGAAGATCCAAGGCTACTAAAGACCAAAAAACTCAAACAATTAAATCTTAAGAAATAAATTCAAAATCACCAAGTCAAACCAAGGATACATGTCAAAAAGGATCGTAATCAAACATCAACATGAAAATAGTAAAAATCCTTAGTAAAATAAAGATGGAAAAGCAAAAAATGGTAAAATAACATTGATGAGTGAGAAATAACAATCTTTACTCAATCATCAATGGAAAAATGTGCATAAAAGGGAAAACAACATTAGCGAGTGAGAAGTAATAATCCAACCCCACTCAACAATGGAAAAAGTACATCAAAGTAGAAATGGACTCAAGTGTTCATAAAAAATGTAGTAAAATAATGAAAAATGGTAAAATAAATCAAGGCACATCTAAAAATGTAGAGCCATGGTTTAAATAAAGTAATCCATAGTTTCTCAAACATATTATTTTTCTCCAAGGATAGATAAAACTGAAACAAAGTAGTGTTAGCATGTTTTTAAGATGTGAATAAGAAGGAAGTATAGAATAAGGGAAAATATATTTAGAATAACACATGCCTATCAAGGTGGGAAATGAAATGGATGGAGGGGAGAATGAATGAAAAACTAAGGTAGAATAAATCTTTATCAAAGTCAAGACACTCAAATTAGGTTTCTCAAAACAAGAGGAATTTTGACCGTAAGGACTCTAAAGAACTTATCTTAGCCACACAAGCCTTAGGTAAATAAATGAAGTATGTAGATCATCACATGAAGGATATTTGCATGAAAATTAAAATGGACCTACCTTCTCATAATGTGTTACTCATTATTCAAGATCCCTTAAAGAACCTTTGATGTACTATGAAGATTGGGTACTTGCATGAGAAAGTAGGTAGCACCATAGATTTTATTTAATCCTCCTATTATGATATACTAGCCTATCATACCCCAATGGACCTTGAATCTATTATGAGGTGAATGGTGGAGTTTAAAATTCAATTGGAGATAGGATATGTGCTTTTAATCTCATATTTTAGTGTGATTTTGACTTTTGAGACTTGTATGTTACATTTTTGTATGTCATTGCCTTTTGTTTCAAATTATTTGGCTTTTAACTTTCTTGATGGGTTTTTATATTCCTCCTCTATACATATTTGGAAAGCTAGATATGGGTGCTAAATATTACTTTTAGTTAAATACTTGGGACTTGGTTGCTAAGAGAGATAACTTCAAAGAGCATGGTGTCTAAAAGTCTCATAAAACTTGACCTTGTTTTATCCAATATGGAGTGAAATGAAAGGAAATCAAGATGAATAAAACATGAAATAGTTTAAATTACTTCAAATCACAAAAATGTGACAAAGGGAAAAAAAGAAGGATACAATGATAGTAAAGTGTGATTCCTTATCATAAGAATGAGAGAAATGGATTAAAACATGCTAACATAGATTGTTGTGCAAATTTCATTTATCAAAAGAGGCAAAATCTAAATCTAAGAACAAAGATCAAAAAATCATAAACATTTCAAAACATATTCTAGAAAATGTATAATATGATGGTGATTTTATGAGGAAGGCCAGGTCTTATCCATGGTCTTACACTCTAACTCATAAAAGAAAAATCCATGAGGGTTCCAAAAATTATTGGAAAAATAAATGGGATAAAAAAAATATGGTATTTTGTGAGGAAGGCTAGGTCCTATCAATGGTATTAAATTGTATCTCAAAAAAGAGAAGCCCAAGGGGTGACAAAAAGTGTGTAAAATTATGAAAAAAGAGGATAAAATTACATCATGAGGAAGATGGGGTCCTATCCATAGTTTTAAAATGCAACTCATCAGAGAAAGGGAAATCAGAATACCAAAAGGAAGGACTAAGGTTTGTGAAATAGATAATTATTACAAAGGTTGAACCCATGTAAGTATCCTACAAAAAGTGTCAAATATATAGCATATAAAAATCATGAAAATAAGAGAAAGAATATACATTAAAATATATATCAAGGATGAGCATGTGAGAGACAATCTTGTGTCTTGGAAGTTTTCTTGAAGTTGAATTTGTTTGGTAGCATATAGGGGAGGATAAGAGTGGGAATCACAAGATGCCCAAAAGGTTAAGTGGATGTAGGGATGGGAATCACAAGATGCCCCAGAGTCTAAAATGATATGTGGGTGGGCATCACAAGATGCCCCAAAGGCTGGAGTAATGTGTTTATGGGTATTGTGAGATTCCCCACAAGCTTAAAAGAGGAAGAAAATATAAGAATAGATAAAAAGGAAGGAACACCACGTATAGTTTATAAATGTATTTAGGTTGTCAAATAAGATTATGATAGGGGATTTCATGATGATTTGATTGAGGAAATGAATAGAATGCTAGTTAAATAAAAATAGATAACTCAGTTGGATAGATAGGATAATAGTAAGAGTACAAAGTCAATTGGGTCAATCTAGTACTAAAAACTAGTAAAAATAGAGTTTGATAAGAGTACATAGCTGACTAGGTCAACCTAGTACTACAATCTAACTAGTAAAAGAGATATAGGGTCAATTGGGTTGACCTAGGACTATAGGCAGGGAGAAAATAATCTGTAAAAGATTATGTTGAGAAAAATGATTGTGTACTAAAATAGGGAACAATTTTAAAATGTACTTGAAATCAAGAAATGGAAGTAAACACACAATAAATTGGGTCAATGAGAATTATCTAATTGAGGCACACAACACAAAACCTTGAACCAATGTTGACTAATGCAAGTTTTTATAATAAAACATACAATGAGAAAATAACAATCAACCAACTAAAAATAAAATTATAAGTGGTCATATTGAGTGTTTTTAGACTATTATAAAGTGTTAATTTAAGTGTGATAAGGAAGTTGGCTGAAATTAGGGAACTAGAAATTAATATATGGATGGTTTCATGACATTTAGTCTGAAAGAGATCTATGTTGGCATTGGTAGTGGCTTGGTATTGGGGCCTACCCCCTCACTTCACATTCCCACAATGATAAGGGTGTTATTTAATTTACCAATATATAACATTAACCATATGTTTATACTTGGCCAAAAAACCAAGTATGCTTCCCATTTGGTGATGAAATCCAAGTAGGTAGGCCTTGGGTAGATAATTATTTAAATGCATTTTGAATTTATGTGATTTGGTAGTGTGTACAAGAAAAAAATAATGAAAATAAATGGTATATTTAAAAACCACCTAAGAGACTATGTGATATAATCTAAGCATGCAAGCAATTAAAAGTAAAGGTTTGAAGTAATTACTAGCATATAGTTATTAATTTTAAATTTGAAACATAGTATAATGTTGGTTCAAAAGATAATGTATGCAAACATTATAGAATAGATTCGATAGTGTTATTATTGTAATAATAAAGAAAGAGTCTTTAAGAAATATGTCAATAGGGTCCACCTAGTCTTTTAGATAGAAGACACAATACAAAACTAGGTCGACCAAGTTGACGTAGTTTGTTGTATGAGGGTAATTTTAAATACTATAAACTATGAAAAATAGAACTATAAAGAATAACTGAAATGATAGAGAAAGTAACCTTGGTGGATTGGAAGATGTAAATAAATGTGATATTTATATTTATGTACCTTGAATGTTACTTTTAAATTCTACCAACTATGTCGACTTAGTTCTATAGTTTCCTATTTTTCTAAACCATGTGAAGATGACTATATCAACTTAGTTGACCTAGTATGTTTTCTAGATTTGAATAAGAGTACTATGTCAACCGGTTTGACCCAATAGCCTATTTTTAAGTGAAAACCTATACTATGTTTCCTATTTGATCTAGTAACCTATATCTGATGAAGACTTGCACAAAAATAATAGATTCATTTTAATGCGATTGTGTGTTAAACTTACACATAGAAATTAGAAACTATACCCACCATGTCAACCTAGTATCGTGAATATAGAAAAATAGTAAATAAAATTATACAACTTATAAAAACATGAAATAAAAATAGTAAGCGTTAGATTCACATCAATTTCATTAGACTATATGTAATTAGAAATTAATCATGTTTATAAATCAATCCTAACTCGAAGAAGATAGATTATAATTACACTTTCGATTGGGGATACATTAGATAATCAAGAACATGACCAATATATGGATCACCTAGACTCAATTAAGGGATCTATTATCACAAAAATAATAATAGGGAGGGTTCTAAATCCTCCAGTCAATCACAATCATGTGATAATCCTAACCAAGCCCTATGTTTTTATATTCACTATACTAATAATAAGTAAACCAAATAAATCTAATATAGTGTTCACCAAATTTTATCACTCAAAGTGGGGGTAATAAACACTAAAATTAAACATTCATAGAAGATATATAATGATGTCAATGTATAAACAATCCTAATGCATGGATGATAATTATAAATGCATATCTATCTACTCTTACAAAGGAAGAACAAAGTTAGGAATACTTACCTTTAAAGATGAACCTATCGAGTCTTAATCTATCCCTTGACCAAGGTTCTTCATAAGAGATTGTTTTGGTATGTAAGGATGACAAGGATAAATCATCTCTAGGCTAAAAACCTATCAATGCATCCAAAATACTTCTCCATAAGATAATATCCATATATCCAAATAAAGTATGAAATCCTAAGCTTGCTCCTCAAGTAGAATGGTGGATAAGCAGATGCACAATAACTCTTATTATTATCTTATCTAAATAATGATAAAATGATCTTGTATATATAGGTATATTTAATTATAAACCCTTCTAAAAATTTTGGTTGATAGGTTCGACCTAGTACTGATATTGACAAAAAATCACTAGGTCACAAGCTAGGTCATCCAAGAGCTGACCTAAACTCTAAATGAATTTCAAAAATAAGAGTACAAGGTCAACCCAATTATCCCAATATTTTAAACTATCAAAAGGAGTTTTAGTTTAGCAAAAGATGGACAAAGGTGGTAAAAAACTAGAGGAGTGTGTAAAATAGGAGTAATATCTTATGAAAATGGTTTTAGGATCTAGTTAGATTGGTAATAAGTGCTAATAAAGGACAATAGTACTATGAAGAACCAATGGTCTACCCACCCTTTTCTTGGTACACCCCTTAGGGCATGCACTTAGAGAGATTAACACTCAATGAGTTTCTACAAGATAGAAAACATCAATATTTGATAGAGTTAAAAATATTATCCGTATACATAAACTACAGTGTAAATGGTTGGGTAAGTAAAAGTGTCAATTAGAGGAGTAGTGGTTAGAGAAATGAAAACAAGCCTAGTAGAGAGTGATTTCATAGAGTAAAATTTGAAACAACTAGAAAAGGCATAGTAGAATCAATCGATAAGGATATAAGATGAGAAATTACTAGGGGAGTAGTGGAGAGATGATCCTTACTAGATTGGTCACCACTGATGGGTGCCTTTGCTTTTAATCCTTGAAAGCTCAAGGCCTTTGATTGATGCAGCTCTTCCTCATCCACCTTTTGACTTAGATCACCTTCAACTAAAGTTTGTGCTTTTTCACTAGTTACCTTAATGTATGAGGTTTGAGGTCTCTCTTCCCTAGGATTTCTTTGATATCATAGTGTTGTCTTCTCAACTTCTAGAGCAGTCCCTTGTTGGGTAAGAGGGAGAAGAGTCATACTAGATTTTATGGTTGACAAAGCATCCATAATAGGTTCCATCTCTTCCTCATCATAAGAGTCTATGAAAATTCTCTCCACCTCTTCCCCAATTGTGTTATTTTTCTACTACATTATCTCTTATGTTAGTTCTTATTTGACTCTCCTTAATTTAATAATAGATGCTAGAACTAAAGGATTTTGTTTTTCTTCTTCCTATGTAGCAGCTGGGATCTCTTCTAGATCTTTCTCTTATGTTCTCCAATAGGTAATGTGGCCCCTAACCCTTGATCATTATATCATTGAGATATCATTACAATAAGTGGTTATTAGGGGGCTTGACCATGGTCTTCTAGCTATTAGTAAGGCTTACCACTCTAGAAGTTAGAAGATATCAATCCCTCTAGTTTTGGGATCCTAAATTTGTCTTAACTAAGTGTAAGGGATGGACCATATTTGTATCAATCTCAATAATTCTTCAATTTAACCTATAATCTCATCCCTTTCCTTTACTTCATCATCATCTTTGGCATTAAGGAATAAGAAGTCATGGTCCAATGGCTCATGTTTGTATGGTATGCCAAGGTTGTGAAATTTTTATTGTACTCTCCCCTAGGGTTCCCAATATATGTGGGTTAGAGTAAATAATGAATAATCCCTCCTCACATTCCCAAATTCTCAAAAATGTCTCCTAAATATTTATTACATCCTCTTAATAGTGATATGGGAGATGTGGAAAGTGACTTTCTTACTCTTTGTCAAATCTTCATCTATACCATTCCATATTTAGAAAGAAATATATTTCTTAACAATTTTTTTAGGGTTAAAATTGGGGATCTAAAGAGGGTCTACCCTATGTATAACAACCATGATGACTATATAATATAGGTAGAGCCAATATCACCCAAGTTCAAGAGTGTATTGGTAACGCTCTTCAAAATCCTAGCCAAAGGTAGGCCATAAATGACCATCCAAACCTAAGGATATAGGTCCTCTACTATTTTTTAAATAATCCTTACATATACATATATGTGGATGTAATAATAGGAGTCACATATTGTTTTCTTTATATAATCAGGGTTAGGATTCCATAAAACCACACTATATTGGTAAATAGTTCCCATGGCTACATCTAAGAGGTATGAAATCATATATAAATTTCCCCCTTGGGGCCTTTCATCCTTTTGTAGAATCTATTCATATAGGTGAGCATTGATGACCTCCCTCAATTCATAGGTATGCTCTAAAGTAAGGAGTAGGTCCATTGGGGGTACTAATTCTAGATACAGGAAATGAATGCTCAGGTGGCCAAAATGTTGATTGAATAATTCCATACTAATAAAAATTCCCATCTTATATTAGGTGATGGGGACAAGATTCTTGGTATGTTCCTTGATAGGAAAAGTCTTTTCTAAGAGAATCCATTTCCCCACTTCTCACTTCACATTGTTGGTTTTCTTCCAAATGACTACGTTATGTAAATTGAAGGTAGAGTCTGAAATGGGTAGACTTAAATACCTCATGAATACATCTATAGAGATGTAAGTAATGACAATTTTTTTTTGATGTAGTGTATATATCTTCCATCTAAAATTCTAACTTTGAAGAATAAGTCTTGCATCAAGTCAATGCATGACATGAGTTTTAGATTAGTGACTATGTAGTAAAGTGCTTGGTATTTAAATGGTAGAAAATCAGCTACAAGTTATTTCTCCTCTACTAAGATGTCATCATTCAATGAAAATAGATCAATATTCTCTATGATATCTCATAGAGTTGAGTAATCGGCATGGATACTATCAATCATAGTTATGTCAAAGATCATATCTAAGTATTTTGTGGAGTCTTTGATGGAAAACTTAGATGGTGGTGGAGCTCACTTGTATGCCCTAGATGAAGATGCCATTATTATTGGTTGATGCTAGTGTGATGCTATATTTTTAAAATGGTGGTCTAATAACTCTATTGTGTAAATATTAAGTCATTTTAAATGTAGCTAGGGATTTTGAATGTACAATTGTCTATGTGAACTCAAGCTCTTGAAAATAAAATGAGGTGAACTCAGTTGGGGGACCTATGTTATATATTTATGAATTTATTTTTAGTTCATGCACCATTAATCACCAACATCTATGATCTAATCACCTTCATTCAATTTGAACTTAACCACCTAGGCCTAATGTACATGCCATGTAGGATGCTTACTAATTTTGGGTACCATAGTGTTACTTATTCGTTTTGACACTTGTTATGATATGGTTTCATCAGAGGGTCAACCTTTACCTTCAATCATAATGATATGTTATGGTGAGCCCAATATTCTAAGTGAAAAAACTTGAAAGTGAAATTCTCTTCAGAGAGATTGGTTTATGAAGATTTATCCAAAAGTCTTTGAAAGGGAAAATTACTGAACTAAAGTTATAAAAGGAATAGTTCTCAAAGACTAAGTGCTCTTTGGGGAGATTTTCATTCAAGAGAAAGTTACCACAATGAAATCCCCCAAATGAAAACCCTTTAAATGCTAAAGATAAAGTTTTTAAAGACCAAAAAGTTTCAAAGACCAAAGTTTTTGAAGTATAAAGTTTTCACATAATAAGTGTTGAACAAAATGATCTAACGAAAAGTTACTGATCAAATTTTTTTTGACTAGAAAAAATTTATAAATAAATTTCCTAGCCTAAAATTTTATAGCTAATTTTTTTTGAAGACTAATATACCGAAGACCCAAAGTATCCCAAATGTTGAATAAAAAGTTCTCGAATAAGTAACTCTGAATAAAAGAACCTGAATAAGCAAACTCGAATACCTATCATACATAATAATTCTTCCCAAATTTCCATTAATAGATTAGTTTCAATATGTCATTTCAAATGGAAAATAGGTACACCAAATGTGATTAAATGTCTAAAATATCAATTTTATACAAATAATAAGAATCAAACCAAGCACACACACGCACACACGCGTGCACACACACACACACACACACACACACACACACACACACACACACACACACACACACACACACACACACACACACACACACACACACACACACACACACACACACACACACACACACACACACACACACACACACACACACACACACACACACACACACACACGTGCACGTGCGTGTGTGCATGCAAATAATAAATAAGCCCTCTTAAAACAAAGGGGGTCCCCACTTTTGAAATAAAAAATCTAATGTGGGGTATGTTGAATACAATAAATGTTGACTCACAGGGGTGAATACTCTCAATTTTTCAAGAACCCAAAATATCTATTTTTTTAATCCCAATATCAACATTGAACCATACTAAAATAAATGATTAAATTAGAAACAAAAGAAAGACTCTTAATAACTCTATGCAACATACTAACTTAACTTATACCTTGAGCTTGTGTGTGGAAAAGTGATATTATTTATTCATTGTTAAAGGGTTTTAGACAAAGACATGGGGTGAGATGTATATTTCATTCTAATTGGGAATTAGGTGCATAGACATTGGGGAGCTTAAACATTGTTCTATTGTCAGCCAGGTAAATAGAGCCTCGATAGAGATACATTTGATCACCTTTTCTCTATTCCTCCATATTTTCCATGATATGTAATACATTGATCTTATTTCATCATGTAATATTTTAATCCTCTTTGATTTTTTTGGAACTTTTGTATTATACCTTTGTTTTTATTTTCTCATTTTTTTCATTTATTTTTTTCTAAATGAAAGAGGGAAAAAGGTTACCACCATGAGCTAGTCTTAGTAAAATTTGGTTAGTCAAAATGTCCCTGTCAACTTTTACCCATGTCAATAGTTATTACCTCAAACAAGTAATATAATTTTATGTAACCTAAGGGGATAAGGAGATATTTATAATTTTTCATATAACTATGGGAGTAACTTTTACATACCTGATGGAATCATTAGCTTCATAACATAGTCATATCTAACTCTCTCATTACTTACCTAGATTAAGAATTTTTAACTACAAGATGTAACACCCATTGATTTGATTTGGATTCAAAACATGCAAATGGTTGTTTGATTATACCAGGAGTGATCAAATAGATTTACATGAAATGAAAATAAAACTATCCTAGAAAGCATGAAAACTACCTAAGACAAACACACTAGACTAAGAAAAGAAAACTATCAAAAGCAAAAGTGGCTATTATAGAAAATAAGACCTAATCTAATGGAAGTAAATGACTAAAATTAGGAAGATAACTAATAAATTAAAATATAACCTAATCCTACCTCTACCAGAACATCCATTGTTAATCAAATACCTCTCCAAATGGAGCAACCATGAATTAATGCTTCAAAAGCTATCCATTGACTGGATATGTCAATTTGTTACATTGGATGTCCTTTAAATGGAATGTATTATTACCCAAGATCTAAAATATATAATAAGGTCCTATCTATAGAAGGGCAAAAATGTCATGCATTCCTTTCTTCTCATGGGGTTTATCCCATAGTAACACTAGGTCAAAAATATTGAATTCTTTAGATTTTACTCTTTTATCAAACGATAGTTTGACTACATCTTGATGTATGCTAAAGTTTTGAAATACTTCATTCTTATAATCTTCCATTTCAATTTTATCTAGAAATATGGAATCTATCTTCTCCATGGGATCCATGTATTCCTACATAAATTGATCTATTGATAGCTTCCACATAATTGGAAACACTAGTTGTTTCACATAAACCAATAGATATGGTGAGGCTTTAAAGGCTACCTATATTGAGTTCAATGTACCTAGAGTGTGTAATTTAGTAAGAGATGACACTCTCTTATCTTATCTATAGATGAATTATTGATAGCGTATATGAAGTTCTTGTTGGTCAACTCAGGCAACACATTCCCTTATGGGTAGTGATTGGAAGATGAACTAAATGTGATCTGATTATCATGGGTCCATTCTATAAACTCAATTAAATGAAATGTTGGTCCATTGTCATAAATAAAATAAATAGGTGTGCCAAACCTAGTTGTGATATGATATTTAAGGAAACTAATCACATCTTGAGATATTGAGTTCTTAGTGTCTATTTCCTTAATCCATCTAGTGCAATAATGCATATCAGTGATGAAAAAACTAAACTTAGCTAAAGACTTCATGTTTATGACATCGATGAAATCTAAAACCCATTGGGTGAATGGCTTACCTTTAAGCACAAGCAGTAGTGGCATAACTACATGTACCTGTCCTTTTTGCAAGACATGACATTCATGGCACATCCTCACATGGAAGTGGGCATCCTTGAAAATTATTGGATAATAACAACCCATTCTAAGAATTTTATGGGCTTTGGTATTTCTATACAGATGGACACTACCAATCTTCTAATGTATATTTTCTAGGATCTCCTAGGCTTATTCACATGACACAAATTTTAAGTAAATGCCTTTTTAATTGTTATTGTAGAGGATGCCTTTTCTAATCATATAATGAGAATATTCGAGCTTCAAGGCTCTATTTTTATCTCTCTTGAGTTCATGGGGGCATGCTCCAGTGAGTAAGAACTAAATAATACCTAAATACTAATCCTCTTGAGAAACCCACATTTGACATACTTTTTTGATGGTGATGTATGGGTTTAGTTCAGTCATCAACTAAACAATGAATTATCCTCTGATGATCATGGTAGATTTAAGTTTAATATCAAAATCTTGTAATTTTGTCATCCATTTACCTCTATCTTCCCCCAAATCATTATTTCCTAGCATAAGCTTAACAGTAGGGTCTAGTACCCACTAGTTAATAAAATTATCCATTTAGTTTTCAAACAACCCATGATAGATTATTAGATGAATATTTATATAAAATGAATAGTGGATAGTCTAGTACATCAATTCACTGATATAATCTATGAATACAACTTTAAATAATCATATAACCACTATTATCATAATATTTAGAATTAATTACAAATTTCACATCCATTACCATGATGAATATCCATCAAATAATAATGTACTACATATTACATTTTAGTGTAAAGCCAATATATAATATAGTATGTACAATAGTAAAAATGAGCTTCAACTCAATGACCCATATATATATCCATGAATATAATCCCAAATGGTTGAAAAACTAAACACAGGGAGAGAATCATGCAAATGATTTACCTCTACCCATAAATTTTCTATTTCTCACACACATCCCCATTGGGAGTGGATATAACCTTTATAGAGGGATATATAATAACAATGCAAATACCAAGAAATCAACTGGAAACATGTGTGTAAAAACAATAATACATGAAATAGTCAAATATACCATGAAAACTAGTCATCTATTTAATATGATATCAACATATACATTTAAACTAGAAAGTATATTAGAATGAAAATGTATTATTTAGAACATTAATTTAGCCAAAGTTTTCATTACAGAAATCAGATCTAAGGATTTGAGTCAAATCCACTCACACAAAAAAAACACTATGTTACTTAGTCATAACTATCAGATGATACTAAGGGATAGGTATATGAGTTACATACTAGAACTCTAATATATCTATCACATGTTCTCCATAAAATAAATCTAGTGAATTTTCACATATATATTCAATTAGAATAAATATAGATTACAAAATACATTTAGTCCAAATCATAATATAAGGTATAAGCAACATAAATCAATATAAATAATAATATGCATAGGTTTATCAAATGAAATGTATTCAAAACTGAAAAATTATAAGATACTATAAATACTCCAAATATACTAAGTCCCTTCTCATAACATCTCTCAAGCATAATTAATCTATATATTAGATGATATAAAATTAGTCAATAATATAAACATAGTCAATAATATAAACCCATCAAATATAAAAATAGCTCATAAAAAATATAGTTTATATTAATCTTATTTTATACTTCATTGACACTTTATATATTCCAAAAAAATTACCTCATTTCCTTTTTACAAGAAATTATCATATCTAAATTAATACACATGCATAACCTATATAAGTTTTATTTACCAAAATTGATGTGTTGGTTATATATATATATATATATATATATATATATATATATATATATATAGGGACCATTATAAATAGCTTATATTTCATCAAAATATCTTATGATCATGAAACATTCCCCTAAAATCTCCTATATACCTTACATAATTCCATTGAGTTCTATTACATGATAAAAATATCATATTTTAGCTAACATATATGAGTACAGCCTAAAGCCATGTTAAATAATCATTTAATATAGCTAGTTATTAGCTTCCAAGAAACATTCTAAATATTTATAATCTCTAAAAATATATATAAATTATCCCTTCATAATTTTACTCAATCAAGAATCTATTAATGAGTCTACAAATCCTCTCTCACACACACATCAATTTACTTAATTAAATTCTATGTTTAAGCCAATTTTCCTAACGTTGGCCCCTAAAACTAATAAGATACACCTATAGGTCTATATTTTTAAATAGATACATATATATTTTAGTATATCTACCTTACCATAATGTATATCACAACAAATTATATATACTTTTTATCACCCTCATAAAACATCAAATAACACATATAGGTGCCAAAACTATCTCCAAATAAAATAACATAGATAGTTTACAATATATCACGCCCAACTTACGAGTGGATTTGTCAAGAAGTATATGATCTAAGTAAATTTTACATGCTAAAAATTATGTAATATACTTTTTTTTAATCTATAATGGAGCTCATCCCAACATTGCCTAAAACAAGACTTAACTATTATATATTTATATTCCAGCTTGTCTATATGTAAAGTTTGTCAAGAATGAAGATAATTTATGTTATCAATTGAGACATATATATGTTCAGTATCCATACATTTAAATTTTATTTGATAATGGGGCTCACCAAATACTACAAGTTTACAATAATGAACAAGGCACATGGTTTTTCCTCTTGTACTAAATGATGTTCATGTAGCCACTAATTATTTTAGGCTCATCTATTCTATAATAACTAGTTTTTATTCTAATATGCTTTGGCGCACTTCTTCGATGAACCAAGTTTCATCCCTAGGTCTATATAGCTAAATCCTAGGGTTTGAATTAAGAATTTTTGACAATAAAATTCATTTTTCATCATTCACAAACTTGACATTATGTTGATGGTCTTGGGGATCAAACTTTTTTCCATCCCCAGATCTATAAACTTAATAATCTAGTTTCAAAACAATAAGATTCTTCCATTTCACTCATTTAGATAGAATATACTAAACCCATAACAAAATTTTGTATTTCTTTTGAAAATATAAGTCCACCAATAAAAAAAATATAAACTCAAGTTCAACTAGCTTGATTATGAAATGGTTGCCTTCTAAATGTGTGAAATGTAAGCTCTTCTTTTCTTATTACCGAGCTTAGATCTCTATTCTTCCATCTCTCCTTCCTTTCTACTTCCCTTTTTCTCTTCTTATTCTTTTTCTAAAATATATACATGTTTTTGCTTGACCTGGTTACTCTCCCACAACTTGACGAGTTCACCATCATGAAACTCAAATTAATCAATTCCCATTACATTCTTTAGTTATTAAATTATAGTTAAAATATCTATATTCTGGATGTCAATAGCCTAAAACCTCAAACTCCCAAAATGGTGAAGTCAACCCAAAAATCATAATAACAAATAAAAATAATCCTAATTCCCTTTTCCTTTAAACTTCATGTCATTTGCCAATAATTAATGATTAAAAAAATCCAAAGTCATGAATTTCATTTTTAATTAATTTGTGTTTAATCATAAAATTTAATCTATATTGGTGTTATCTAGATTTTTAAAAGGGTATAGACAAATGAAATGGCACAAGGTGATAATTAGATCTATAGTAGACTGATCAGATATTAAGCTTAGATATAAGCATATACTAAATTTATTATGCTAAGATAGTCTAAATATGGAAATTAAAACTATGATAAATATAGAAATAAAAAATAAGTGAGGCACTTAACTTGTTTTGATGATAATGTACTTCTAGATCTAAAACATGTTAAAAGCAGGTAGAAGGAGATTCTAGAATAGTTGTCAGATTATGGTTTCAATGCTTCTAGTTATCTGGATAGTAATGTTAGCTTAGGATGGTTGTATCAATTTTATTATCTAGGTTAAACACTAGTTTCTTGTACAAAATATCTACTGAAATAGGATGAGAACACCTAGATGCTTATGAGTTTTATTTTACCTTTGCTTTTGTAAATTCAAATCTAGTTCATGGATAGTCGATCCTTATGAAATGGAAAAATTATAGCTTTCCATATTTAATTTGATCTTGGGGGGAAATGGGTTAGTGGGAACATGGTGTCAAGATGATTAGAATGACTCCATTATGAAAATACATTGCCTACATAGCCAAGACTTTGAATATGGCCTCAGATTGATGTAGTTTTCCCCTATGTGTTGGAATGTGTGTGAAACATATAATGTTTGAAAAGTAAGTACAATAGTGACCTAGCTTGTAACTTGGAAAATTAGACTCTTGGGATACTCTTTTATTACTTCTGACCTATAGATGTGTAGTCCCTATGATTGTTATGTAAATAGGAATGAATATGGAAGATTTATTCAATTGAATGCTCTTTTATCTGAATGCTAGTTTTTTAGGTTTTTTTAGGTGAAGAATGAATGAGTGTTGATATTGTATTTATATCAATAACTTTGGAGTAATAAATAAAATTAAAGAATTAAGGCTAACCATTAGGATACATTTCATTTGAAAATTGGATGACTTTATGGTATTAGACACTTGTGTTAGGACATGATAGTAATTTCAACACTACTATCTAACCCAAAAATTAGTGTCTAGTGAATAAGAAGGTAGGTACATGTTTTGAACTTATAGATATGGAAGATAAATACATTTAATCATTTTAGGTAAGATAAAAAAAAATTGGGTCATCAATATAAGGCTGGTCAAAGTAAGAGATATAGACCAAAGGGGCACAAAGATAAATCAAATGTGAGACTTGCAAAACCAAGAAAGGTAAAGATATGAGAGGAAAAGCCAAGGTCTAAGTTTTCCAAGTGTATAATATTAAGGTGATATATAATCATATAATATTTGCATTCCCGCTTTAATATCTTTATGAAATTATAAGTTTAAAGGAAAGGAATGCATACCTGGGTGTGTATGCACACTTTATCTTTACATGTGCCCAACTTAAGTGCTTTGATGCTGACTAAAATATAACCAAAATAATGTTATATTATAAAATTAGTGCATATGATTTGGATTTAAATTACTTTAAACTAATTTAAATTTAAAGAGTAAGGTTTAGGAGTACACCTGTGTGTCAATGTAACCACCTTGTTTATTGGCAAGTTGTTTTGAAAAAGATGTATCATTGTAAGGATATAAAACTAATATTAGGAAAAATATAGATAAATCTTTAATATATATATATATATATATATATATATATATATATATATATATATATATATATATAGAGAGAGAGAGAGAGAGAGAGAGAGAGAGAGATAATTGTAAGGCACATGCCCCTAAATTGGAGTAAAAGTAAGTTTCAACCTGACAATTAATATTTTATTAACTATGCAACCCAATGATACTTATAAATTGATGAAGATAGATGATCAATTTTAACCTAAAAAAGTTTAAATATTGAGTGATTTTATCACCTCAAGCATACCAAAAAGTTGAACCAGCTATTGTAGTATATTGGCTCAATAAAATTCCATAAAATTCTATGGGGTATGCTGGTGTGAAAATTTATTGGAGGAAGAAAGCATCAAATTCACATAAAAAATGTATGGAATTAAGTACCTATCCTATTATAAGGTTGAGCTATTTTTATTGAAAACTAAAATGTTTATCAAAAATAAAATATTTACAATCAAAATTTGTAAATCATGGGGGTAGTACTTTTAACTTGAAAGTATGATGATTTTTTAGAAATGAATGCATAGAGAGAGAAGGAAAATAAAGGAATGTTTTTAGATGATAGATTTGAATAATTAAATTCTAAGGCTCAATGAACACATCATAGGGAAAATTAACATTCAAGAATAAATCTCTCTCATTTAATGGGTTGAAAATACATATTTGTATTATTAAGAACATGAAACATACACAAAAAAAATACATGTCCCAAATAGCAAATATGAGAAACTCTTTGTATTTTATAATATAAATAACAAATATGTCATTCCTAATCCCATTAATATTCCTTTAATATATCCAAAATATAAATCACAATTCTAGACAAAATTTGTAACCTAATTTCTTGGTCATAAAAATTTAACAATGATAGCAATTGTAATAAATATCAATTATATTGAGTTAAGAAAAAAAGACATAATCTAAAGGACTTGTTAATAAAAAGTTAAAAAACACCTCTTTGTATTTATATTCTTCAAGTATAATACTCTATATTATTTTACAAAGCTTTCATAAAATTATTATATTTCAAACCCTAATTATGAGGGCTTAACTTGTATTTATAGGCTAAAATGGGTGGTTATGGTGTAAAACCACATATTTTGCCTTTTTAATTTTTTTTAAAAACACCAATGAGAAATTACAATTTTAAATAATTCAAAAATGTTTTGAGCATTTAACACCACTTAAGAAAAACAATTGGTGTTGTTATATTGCTTTCAAAAGTACAATACTAATTTGCACAACTTGAAAAAACAAGTTGGCAAAATTATAAAAGATAATTTGAAAAAATGATAACATACATTCACAAGGTGAAAAATAATGTAATAATACAAGTTAAGTGAAAAATAAACATGGGAAGAAAACAATAGAATGCTAAGAACAATTTTCAATCTTCTTACTACTTCATTCACAACTCTTTCTCTTTTAAAAAATTGTCTAATCTTTGGAGAAACACCCTTATCAAATAGTCATCCAATCCATCCATATAAATATAAGTAATATCCATAGATCATTATAATTCTCTTATTTCTTGAAACTTGCTTTGGAGATTGTTTATCTTGAAATTAACATTATCAACATTTACTTGGCATTTGGATAACTGGTGAATTTTATCATGATTAAATGTAGTTATGGGATTGAAAATTTCCTAAATTTTATCTTTAAATTAATCAATTATAGTTTCAACTGAAGCAAAATTTCCATCCATATTTTTTTCATTGGCAAAAGGACATTTCAAAGTTTTTACCTCAATATCAATCTCCATCATCACGTCACTTCCAAGTGACTTTTCACCATTAAATTTTTGATGGAATTCTTAAATGGATTGGATCCTACATTTCAAAATCCATAGGAATTCAATTTGATATATTAATTCTTATTTATTGATGTCTCCTTTTTTCAATAAGGCCAATAGAGGTAAACTTTGAGAATTTAATTAATTTTAGAATGAACTCTTTATAGTTCTATTTTATTCTACATACCCACTTTCTTTTGATATTAGCTACTCATGTTATGACCAAATTTAGAGACCATTGTTACCATAGTGAGAATTATTGAGGTTCCTTGATCATAATTATTTCAATCCAATCTTTCACTACATTTCCCATTTGGCCTACCTCATTTAATTTTTTTAAAATCTCAGCATAAAGACTTGATGAAGAAATTATTGTTTAAATTGGTCTAATCAATCTCTATATCATTTAATTCAACTATTCTACTTTTTCCTTTAACTCATCTTTCATTGCTTTGTTTTTGTCCATTTTCTTAAAAATGGTGTCAATTTTCAACTATACATCTCCCTTCATTCCTTCTCTAGTAGACTTTCATAAATGAACCCTAGATATCTGATAGTCTTCAATTCTAATTTCTAATTTATCTTTTTTGACTACAGAAATTGGCACTTCTACATATTTTTTTCCTTTTTCGTGTGTTACCATTTGTGAGACTATTCTCACTTTCTTTGATATTTTTCAAAAAGGGATTTTCAAATTCCTAAATTCAATCCCCTCAAGTTCAACAAATTTTCTTATTTTATTCATCACCATGGATAACCAATCTAACATTATCATACTCAAAGAAGGAGGTGGGTCAGAAGCTGAGACTTGTGGGACCAACATAGCTAGAGTGATAGAAGATGTTTTATCAATTATGGAACCTCAAAAATATGTTTATACTTTTTTATGATTACCAATTGTGTTAATTAGATATTTTGAAGAGTAGATAATAAGTAATTTAGGATTTGAGGTAGAAGATGAAGAAACATGAGTGATCTCTTACAATGGAAAAGTAGATGACATTGGAAACAACATATCATTTAAAGTAAGAAATTACTAGGTTTTTTATTTACAAGTTCTTAATAATGTGAGAAACTATCAATATAGATCTCTTGAGTAATTAAAAGACTAGGATAAGAGGAGATATGTTCACCTAACCTCTTTACTTTGATCTTAAGAACATTCCATGGTGGAATTTCTTATTGAATAGATTCTGCTTCTGATGCTTATTATATCATTAGGGATCTTTTACTTGGACCTAATTAATCTACTTTCTTTGATTCATCATGTTGTTTGTACAAGGTACCAAATTTATCCTCCCTAGGGGGTGTGGGTAAATCAGTGTTTCCAACATCTACTCCTTTGCTCCTCAATCCACTTGAGAGTTCTTTTGACTACTACTCTTGATCTACTTCTAAGAGTATTATATTCTCTCTTATCCTAATGGACTATAGGTAGTTGCTTCATTGCAATGTTTTTTTTTTCAAATATAGGATCCAATGTGACCTCATCATCCACCAACTACTTTGGCACTTTCATTATACAAAATTTGACTATTTGTTTCATGGTAAATCATGAATAGTCTTTGATCTTTACCATTTTCTCATCATCTTAATCTATCTAACAATCCTAAAAATGTGAGAGATGTTAGTATGAAGGTCTAAGGTTAAGTTCAATCAATCCCCTAATGTCAAATGAAAAATTGATCTCAAAACTCTTGAGATTGTTATGAGATATATATTGTTCAATTGACTTGGGTTTTATTAGTGATGAACAAGTATACCTACCAATTGAAATAAAAAATTTGAATATTGTCTTATGTCAACCTATTAAAAACTTGTGTGTTTCAAAAATTTGTCTCACTAATTCCATTAGCACCCACTTATCATTGACATGTCATGAAATCATATAAGGATCAACCTCACTGCCACTAGTTCTCAAATAACTAAAAGTAAGGAAAAATATGAACCAAGTTCCCCATCTGGATATTTTTGTGGTGGTTGATATTAATATCCTCATGTGGAAATTCTCATTTTCAAAAAATTTAATGACAAAATGAATAAATCAATCATTTACCCTTTTGAAATGATGGGCATTTTCTTTCAATGCCAGTTAGGGATAGAAGTCGTATACCATTGTCTTCCCAAAATCACCTAACTATATGTAGTTCATCAAAATATATTCAGCTCACCAAAACATAAAAGAGATATGAATTCATATAAAATCTTGATGTGACTTTCACTTCCATTAGATTTTTATAAATTGCATTCCTGATAAACTATCCCCAATAGAGATATTTCTCATTCTTGAGAATGATCTAAATAAATCTATACATCTATGTCTAAAAATTCTTCATTGTTTGTCTTCCCACTATTCTATACAATAGTGTTATATGTCATTTATTTCATTCTTGGAATCACACCTCATGATATTTTTTGGGAGTCATGTGGAAGAATATTTTAGTTTAGTCAACCATCTATTATTGACTTAGTTAGCATAGGAAATAATATTTTCATTTAAAAGCTTTAAGAAGACTTAGGATTCATATGAATAAAAGATTCTTGATCCAAAAGGTGAAAAACATTGTCTATGTGTTCAAGAATGAAAATCACCACCAACTCACCCTATGAACATCTCACTTACCTCATCTCTGAGTTATAATGATTTTTCATGACCAAGACAAATTATGGAGACTGTACTAAAATTAGTAGTTCTACTACTTGCACTAATCCACTATAAAAATTGCTCTGACCTAAATCATTCTTTTGCACTACATTCATCCTCTCCCAAAACTCATATAAGTAAATGTGGCCTAGATCAATATATATGAAATTTTCTACACTGTATTTTAATGGTGAGAGAGGTATCCCACCCTAAAATTAATATTTCATGATTCCTTTATCTTTTCTTGAAATTAGTTTTTTAGAGAAGAAGATGAAGACATTAACTTTTACAAGGAAAACTAATAGTTGGGAGGTATTTGCATGATATCTCTTTATTTTAAAAACTAAAAAAAAATCAATAAATTAAAGCCAAAACAAGTTATTTAAATGCACTAGAAGGATGTACTCATAGGTTAGTTTGTGAAAATTTCTCTAGTGTTTTTTTATGCCACTCGTACAAATTTCAAATTTTTGCTCGACCACCTTTCCTAATTGATATTGTTCTTATTTAATCACATTATATTGATATCTAACAAACTTTCTTGATAAATGAAAATGAATTAAAAATAAAGTTTGAAAATTTTATTTTCAATTTTAGAATTGTATCCCTTGTTCCTAATTCAGGATAAAATACCAAAAATCAATTACCAATTGATTTTGCAAAACTTCAAATCCTTTGAGGTCAATAAAAGAAGTATAATTTTAACTTTTTGGGTGAAAATAATTTAAACCCCAATTTTTATTCTCTATAATTTAAAACCCCATAAATGTTTTTTTTATTTTATAAAATTTCATTCCCTTCCCTAGAGGTATATAACTTTTTGATATCAAATGAGAAATAAAAAATTACTATTTCATCCCTTTCACTTTAAAAAGATGTTTTCATGTTTTTATATGGCCATATAATTTGAGTTTGGACTATCTTAAACTTAAAATTGACCTTAAAATGTCTCATGTAGGTCAAAAAAACACCAAAACTCTTCAAAATATATTCATATTAAAAATTACACACATTCTCTACATTGTACGATGGTTTTATAATTTATATTCTACCCAAAATAGTAAAAATTTATTACTTTCCATTAATGTCACCTTTATCTCTTTCACTTGGTTGTACGGTTTGATTTAGGTCATAATAAACATTAAAAATATTTAAAAAAATATGCTTGCTTTCTTGAGATATACAATGACCGTATGATTCATCTATTGCTAAAAAAAATCAAAAAATATTTTATTTTCAAAATTTTCTCCTTAGGGTGGGTTGTACAACTAAATTATGGAGAATAAATAGAAATAAGCAAAATTTTGATCAAAATCTACACTATCACCTTTTCCACATGGGTTTTACAGTTGGCCATAGGACTGGTTTTGAAAAATAAAAACAAAAATTTGATATTTTTTATTCACTTTAACCTTTCACAAATTTTTCTCTCTCCTAGGGAAGGTCATATGATTTCACTTTGGCAAATGTAAACAATAAAAATTATCTTTTTCTTAATTCAAATTTCTCCACTTCACCTCTTGGTTATATGGTTTTTGTTTTAAGCAGCCAAAAACACAAATAAAAATTCAATTGGATTTTTTTTGTGACTCCACTTCGATAAATATTTTATAGAGCTTCATCATGCAAGTTGCAGAATCATTGGGAAAGAGAATAATTTTTTATTTTACACAACCTAAGAAAAAACATAATTTACATGATCTAAAGAAGAAGCAAAGTCAATTCCATATAACTTCAAGGAGTCTTAAATTTACAATGACAATTTGCATGGAGTCGTAAAATCAATTACAACGTGGAGGTTTGCATTTACATGACTTAGGGAAGTGAAAAATAAAATTGCACAACTCAGGGAAATGCAATTTCAATTTACATGGCTAGAGAAAATGAAATTTGAAATTGCAAGACCATGAAAAAGAGAAATTTAATTTTCACAAGAAGGGAAAATGAAAAATGAATTTGAAAATTGCACCAAGTGGAAATTTGAATTTACAAATTGCACTGAGTGGAAAAATAAATTTGTAAATTGTATGACTTTCAAAATTAAAAAAGTAAATTGCATCATGCAAAAAAATGAATTTTTAAATTGCATGAATTATAAAAGTGTTGGGGTATTTTTCATAACTTGGGTAAAATCAAAAAAACATTTGAACAGAATATAAACTAAGGATTTTCTTTTGTAATTTGTGGTAAAATGCAATGGATTTTTTAATGAGTAAATTGGAAGTGTTTTCACATTGTTTGAGAAAAACAAAATTTTAGTCCATAATTCAATTTTTAGATACTTAATCAATTAATATAAATATGATTGATTAATTTTAATTATTTTCAACATTAAAAAGTTTTAACCCCAAGATTTAAAATTAGCAACATAAAACACATCTTTCATAAATTTTGAATTTTTCTAAACATGGTTACAATAGCTAGCCTTGATAGGGTTTCAAACTACAAGGAATGAAAACAACTTAGATTCTCTAGTTTAAAATGATGACATTTTATCCATTGGGTGATAGAGTCTTAAATTTAGTGTTAACTTGATCAACTAAGAATTCATCAATATTCAATAAAATGATGGGTCATCAAACCATTAAAATATTTTCACATGTCAAAAGGTAGTGTATGCGAGGGTATTAGGTACTCATCCTAACAAGTGTTATCACTTGTAAAAATATAGTGTATGTGAGTATCAAGTAATCATCTTGATAGGTGCCATCACATATTGGAAAGGATAGTGTATGCAAGGGCATTTTCATTATGTGTTTTTAGACAAACTAAAACAAAGAGATAACTTTATCTCAAAATATTATGATTGACTTTTGAATATAAACTTGACCAAGGGTTAGGATAAATGACCATTTCATTCTCATTTATGCAAGACTATCATTATAGAATGATTTAATATAAAATTAACCATCATTATAAATGATAAAATTTCAGGGGAGAACATGGATATACATGACATAGTCATATATTAGTTCAAACAACTAAATTGGAAAGGATTATTTAAGAGAGAAACTCACAACAAGATGAGCCAAAAAAGAGGGTCAAAATAGGAAAGGAAAGAACAAAAAAACACAAGATAAAAAGAATGACCAAGAAGAAAACACAAGAAAAATTATATTTACATATATACAAAAGAAGACTACCTACTTCTTAATATAAATAGTGTTTGAGATATTACTTGCTTAAGGGTGATGGTAGATGAGTTCTGTCATGGTATGATAGATATAAAGTGTTATTAATGTAGAAGTTTTTGATCTTAAATGCACCTATCCAAAGTGAATCAAATTTACTATGATTTCATTTTGGTTCTTTGTGACTATCCCAGAGTAGGACCAAATCCCCTACTTGGAATTATCTTTTTTAACCTTCTTGTTAAAGAGAAATTTAACACAAGTTTGATGTTTTATAATCCTATCAATCACCTATGTCCTTTCTTCTTCCAATTGTTGTAGGTATAATTTTTTTTATCTAGTGGGATTTCAAAATTTGAATTCTCAACATCCCTAGATAAATGTAGGGTAAGTAACTCAAGAATTATGGGAATTGCATCATATATTCTATATACAAACTAGAATGGAGACATCCCAATATCATTTTTAGGTTTTATGCAATCTACCCAAAAATCATCATATATTTTTTTATGCCAATTTTTTTATTCTCGTTAACTACTTTATGCATGATTATGAACAGGTTCTTGTTTCTTGACTTAGCTTGACCATTACCTTGTGGATGATAGTATGATGAATGAGACAATAAAATTACATACCCATAACAAAATGCAATCATCTTTGAAGAGGAAAAGTTAGAGGCATTGTCTATAACAATATTTTGTGGAATTCCGTATCATACCAAGATATTTTATTTGACAAAGTTACAAATGAATTTTTAAGTTATCTCTTAACATGTATCACTTTTATCCTCTTTGTGAAGTAATATATTTCTATGAGAATGTGAGTGTGACATATGCTCAAATGAGGATTCAATGTTCTAATGAAGTCTTATCCCCATTACTGAAAAGGTTTTTCAAATATCACTAGATAAAGAGGAAGCAATTCCAATATAGGTTTGCATACAAATTTATGATATGCCTCACACTTTATAACCCATTCATATGAATCTTTGAAAAGAGTTAGCCAATAGTAATGGGCCCTAAGTATTTTATAGGCTATTACCCTAGCACTAAAATTCCCTCCACAAGCTTGATCATGAAAAGATTGAAATAGCTTTTTTTATTGTTATTTATCAACACACCTTAATAAGAAACCATTAATTCTTTTCTTAAAAAGAATACCATCCCATATGACATATTTGTTAGCTTATAACTTGATCATTATACATTGATTAGCATTCAAGTGTGAAGGACATTATTCGTATGTTAGGAAGAAGGCCATACAAGAAAACCATTGATTATTAGAATCCAAAAATAATACCAAAATAATTTTATAGTCATGTTGCTCATTTGAAACTATCAAATAACCTAATTCAAGATTTACCTACTCTGCCATGAGTTGACATAGTCCTTTTCCTTGAACTAGTTTTATGGGTTTTATTTCCATATTGCATTATTGAACTTTAGTTATCAAATTACCATATTTATAAATATTTTAATATTGGGTCAAAATGGATTTGATAGCTATACTTGGCACCATTACCATAGAATTAAATATGTAATACCTAAATTGTCTGATTACTTTCACTACTACATAAGAATGCTTTTCTTCAGGAGAATATTTCAACTTGTAGTCCTTGAGATTACAAATCATAAAGGAAATTGGAGACTTGATACCTTAATTATTGTTATAAATCAAAAAATTTGAGAGTTTATGATTTGAATCATGATAATAAATAATGAATTATTTCTTAAAATATAGACAAACCAATGTCAGTGCATGAGCAATAACATCCTTTATCTTTTCAAATGCCTTTTTTCCTTAATTATTCCACTTGAAAGAAGGATTTAATTTGATCATATATACAATATTTATATTGACCTCATTAAAATTAAGGTTAAATCTCCTTAAAAAAATTTCTTTCCCAAAGAAGGAATGTAGTCCTAGTTTACTTGTAGGTAGGGAAAGTTTCTGAATTGCCTTAAACTTTTTTGGATTTATCTTTATTCCTTTTTTTGAAATGATATGGAAATTTTTAAGAAATATTTCCAAGTGTACATAGTTTTCTTATTACTTTTTAAAAAATACTGTCAAGTCATCGAGATACACCATAATGATTTCATTCTAGATCTATTACCCTCTAAAAATTGGCTCCTACATTTATTAATATGAATGGCATCCATGTGTATGCAAAAGTTCCCTAAGGTGTTGTGAAATTTATTTTATGTTGGTCTTTATTGTTAACCTCAATTTGGTTATACCTTGAAAAACCATCAAGCATTGAAAGCACCTCAACACTAGTTACTGATTGAAGAAATTGATTTCTGACTAGAAATGGGTAATTATCTTTGAAGGATGCTTGATTGTGGTTCCTAAAATTGACATAGATTCTAATTTCACCATTCTTATTATAGGATGGTACTATGTTATTTACCTAATTTGAAATGTGGATACGAAATATAATTTGAGAATCAAGTATATTTTTTACTTTGGTGAGGATCATTCCTGTGATTTAAGGATTGTAATGCCTTAGTTTTTGTCTGAAAGGCTTTTCATTAGGATTTAGAGGAACTATAGGTTGAATTTATCTAGGACAAAAATAATTAAGGTCCACATAATAATACATAAATATATCAATATAATTATGGATAAGGATAAAAACCTCCAATTTTCTTCAAGTAAACAACATTTTCCAATATTGATGGACCTAGGACGTTCCTTTGAGACAATGTTTACTTTTTCCTAGTCACTAGAATCAAGACTTCCTTTTTACATTTTAATTTTTAAAAATGTATCATGTTTATAAAATTATTATTATAAGGAGACCAAGCCTTTAATATTTTTTTCCTTTCAACTTGATAATGCCTTATTCATCATGTTCATTGTTGATTCCCTCTTTTGATGTATGAATTAAAGATTCCATGTATGAAGAATTGCTACCATCAAAATACAAATTTTTGAAGATATCTGCTTTCTTAAAGAATGAAATAATATATTGATCATCATTAAAATTTGGTTAATTTTATGCATTGTTTATGACACTTAGCCTATATATTAGCTCAATGGTATATTTTTATATACTAAATCTGCATGATGAATCATCAAAGAAGCTGACACTACCAAAGCACCAGCTTTAGATTTATGTTCACAAAGAATTGTACTGATATAAAAATCATTAAATAATTCTATATTACCCCAAAATTTATTTCTATAATGTATTAAATGATAAGTATTTACTTGGTATTGAACTTTGACCTATTTTACAATGAGATCAACATCACCTAATAATTTCAAATTCATGATTCCCATTTCTTATATCACCTGTAGTCCAAACAAAAGTGCTTCATATTTGGTTGTGTTTTTGGTACACTCAAACTACAATTTGTAGGAAAAATGAAAAATCTCCTTAGATGGAGATATCAATATTATGCCTGAACCTAAACCTATTGATGAATAAATACCATTAAACTCCATTGTCCAAACATGATTCAAGTTTTAATGCATGATTTTTGGAAATTCTATATCTTTCTCTATCATCATAAGATAAATACCAATTCCTACATCTTTACACAAAACTACAAAGTTTTTTTGACTCTTTTGACTAGAAACATGGCATGTGATAAATTGAAATTAGATTTTGCCTCCTAATTCTTTGTAAAATTTTCTACCCAAAATAATGCCATAGGCTACTGGAATGTTTGCAACAAAAATATTGTTTTTAATCCTTTTTTTGGGAAAATACACCAAAGCCACCTGTGCATCTTGGATCTATCTAATAAGCATAATTTTTTTGGCCTTCATAGAATAATAACACCCAAAGGTTTTAGTATAGGTTAGGCTAATATCATGAGCAAATTTGGTAGTCATGACATTATCTGAGGCTCCTATGTTGATGATATAATTGTTGACTTTCCATCCTTTTAAGAATAGGGAAATATAGAATGGGTCAAATTTATTGTATTTGGAAGTGGTTTCATCGATTGATTTAAAATGATTGGAATCAATAGGGTTATTTAGGATTCTTTTAAAATTGGATTTTCTAACATTGGATTTTTGCTTTAATGAAATTAACTAACCTATCCAACTACTTTGGGTATGTTCTCAATTACTCAACTTATGACATCTATATCTTGGTTTTGTTAACATGGTTAAATATGTTGAAAGTAGACAAATAACTAAAAGGACTTTTAATAGGTTGAGAAATATTGACTTTATATGAACTAACTATTAGTGGTTGTTTTCCTTTTATTTTCACTAGTGGGGTAGTTCTATATGGGAGGATAACCTTTGGATTTTTCTCATGTGGGTCACTGGACTAATTTTTCTAATTTTGAACTCTATTGAAAACTACAAAAGATTGATTTTTCATATCCCCAATATTTTCTTCATAGTCATCTTCATATGAATTGTATTCTAAAAACATGTTTATGAATTTCACATTCTTGAAGGTTTGGATTTTATTCTTCAACTTCTTCATATCAAAATATCTCTTCAATTTATAGGACTACATTCACAAGTGCATTAGTTTTTTATTTAAGAGGAGTCTCAAGTGCAAGTTTTGGTTGAGGAGCTTGAAATATATGGATATATCCTTGAAAGGGAACATAGTTCCTCCTTGGAATGTCATGGTAAGGAGTGGTAATGGTCTTCTGAGGTTTTTTTAGGGTTTTTATATCATTAGCCATCTTCTATACAAATTTTTCTCTTGAATATTGTCCTAAACTTTGAGAATTTTTCTTTGATGGTTCCCTTTTTAATTTTCTAGACATTATCATGTCATATTAAACATCAATAGCCAATTATTGGGATGATTTTAAATATACTACTCTAGTTCTCCTCAATTGATAACTTACCTCAACCAACTAAGAGTTGATAAAATAACATTTCTTATTTTCATCTATTAGTCATGAAATAGTTGGTATTTTATTTAGTAACTTATTGAATTTGGTGAAAAAAAATCTCATAGGCTTATAAACCTCCTTTTTCATTTGTGTGAGCTAAGTAAGTAATGCATGGGCATATTCTACTAGCTTAAATATATTTTCAAATTTAGTCTTCATAGTATTCTATTTAGTAACATATCTTGGACTGAGGTGGTAAATATAATCTATAGCCCCATCATGAAGCACTTTGATGAACAACATGATGGATACATCTTCATGATCGATGCCCTAAATGCCACATGTAACATTAAGGGATGTAATTTGTTCATCTTGATATTATTTTCCATCTCCATGTAATCTTTGAAAATGATTTCTCAACCCTTTTGGAAGATCATGAAAATTTCTTAGATCCAATAGACCAATCACATTTCCACATGGTAATATCATAGTTTAAAATACTAATTGTAGGGGAATAATAGTTCATGATAAGATAAGAGCTTGAATTATCAGTGTCCCTCCTTTAGGATATTTGTTTTTCTTAGGAGTATGGGGAAGGTTAGTTGTTTTATAAATTTTATATAATGTTCAGGGCTCAATTTGAAACTAGAATATTCTTGTAACTAATAAAAAGGGTCAAATTCACATTTTGACTTACTAGCTCTAGTGAATCTATTTTCTACTAGTTTGGGAGAAAGTTATTAACATTAAGGTATAGGTTGAAGTTGAAGAACTTTACAAGTTGGCCTTATATTTTTTACTCTTTATGAAGTTATTACTTCTACTCTCTATTCTAAAATGACCCGATCTTCTTATAGAATTTTAATTATTCTATAAAAATGTGTCAAACTAGTCCTATTATCATAAGTAATGTTCTCAAATTTGATGAAATATATCCCTGAGACTAAGTTATCCAGTTAATATTAGGTTGAAGAATTTGGGAATGCACTCCATAAATTGTCATGAGATGAATCTTCTCTCATGCATTTATTTCTCATAATTATATGGGCAATTTTCCTAGCTTGTCTTATATCTTGAATTCTTGAGTTTATTTTAAAATTTCTTTAGGAAATGGTAGTACATGTTCATTTTATATCCATTTATGCTCTAATTACATAAAAAAAACTTTACTCATTATACTATAAAAGGAAAATGATTGAAAACTTGAGGCTAAATATTCTTCTAAGGCTTTGTCCCAATTTAGACAAGTTAATGATCAGGATTATGAAAACCTAAGATGCTTATGCGATAATTCACTAGTTATGAGTACCTTGATGGTTTCTATGGGATATTATATATTATTGAATCATTTATATTATTTCTATGTGATCAATTTATTGATTAAAAATGGCTAGCACAATTTGGAATTGGAGCACAAAAACACTACCAAAGTCCCACAAAAATTGTCTAATATTTGACACAATATCACTTTGGGTTGATTATTCCCAATTTAGGTCAGGATATTAAAGTAGTCCTTGAGATGATGGTATATTAATGTGGACTAAAAATATAATGTGGGTAGCATTAATGTTGTAAAAACATGCCCCACTATGGGTGCCAAAGACTATTGGCATGAAAATTTGTCAGAGGAATAGATCATCAAATTTACGTCAACAATGTAGGGAACAAAGTCCCACTTATATTATAAGGTGGATCTAATTTTATTGAAAACCAAAAATTTAAAAAAATACAAAATATTTACAATAAAAAATTATAAATTAATGGGATAGTACTTTTAACCTAAAAGTATGAGGAGTTTTTAGAAAGGAATATATTAAGAGAGAGAGAAAAGGTATTTTTTTATATGATAGATTTGTGATGTTAAACACTGAGGATTGATGAACACATCATACGAAAAATTAACATTGTGCAGGAAATTTCTCTCATTTAATGGGTTGAAAAGACATATTCATATTCTTAACAACACAAAACATACGTTAGAAAAATAACTTGGCCCATATAGCAAAGATGAGAAACTCTCTATATTTTATAATATAACAATAAAGATAACATTCATATTCCCACTAGGATTCCTTTAATATATCCAAAATATAAATCAAAATTCTAAATTAAAGTTTCAACCTAAATTATTGGTCTTAATAGTTTGTAAATGAAACCAATTATAATAAATATCAATTACATTGAATTAAGGAAAAAAGGCATCATCCAAAAGAGATGTTATACAAAGTTAAAAAACACCTCTTTGTATTTATCTTCTTAAAGTAGAATATTCTATCTTATTTTACAAAGCTTTCATTAAATATTTCTATTTTGAACCCTAATTATGAGAGCCTAACTTGTATTTATAGGCTAAAATGGGTGGTTATGGTGTAAAATTACCTATTTTGCCTTTTTAGAGAGTTTTCAAAACACCAACAAGAAATTACAAATTGAAATAGTGAAAAAATGTTTTGAGCATTTAACACCACTTGGGAAAAACATTTGGTTTTTTATACTGCTTGAAAAAGTATATTATTTATTTTCACAACTTAAAAAATAAAGTTGGAAAAATTATAAAAGATAATTTGCAAAAGCGATAACATACATTTTCAAGGGGAAAAATAATGTGATAATACAAGTTAGGTAAAAAAGAAACATGAGAAGAAAACAATGGAATTCTAAGAACAATTTTTAATCTTCTTGTTGCTTCATTGACAACTCTTTCTCTTTCATAAATTGTCAAATCTTTGGAGAAACATCATTATCAAATCTTCATCCGATCCATATATATATCTATAATTAATATCTATCAAGCATCATAATTATCTATTTTCTTGAAACCTAATTTGGAGATTATTTATCTTAAAATTAGGATTATCAACATCTTATTGGATTTGGCTAATTTGTGAAGTTTTTCATGATCAAATGCAGATATGGGATTGATAATGTCCTCAATTTTCTCTCTGAATTCTTCAATTATAGTTTTAATTGAAGCCAAATTTCTATCCTGATCTTTGTAATTAATAAAATAACATTTCAACCTTTTGACCTCAGTATCAATATCCATCATCATGACCCTTCCAAGTGACTTTTCATTGTTGAATTTTTGAAGGCATTCTAGAAGTGATTGGATCCTAAATATCATATCCCAAAGGAATTAAATTTTATAAATGACTTCTTCCTTATTGATGACTCCATTTTCAATAATGTCAATAGAGGGAAATTTTGATAATTCAATTAACTTGGGAATGAACTCTTCCCAATTCCAATTTTCTTCTACATATCCTAAATATATTATGTATGCACCATAGAATAAGAACATTTTTACCAACTGAAGGTTCAATCTATGACTTCTAACATTCCTTTTCATGATCTTAATCTAAATATAAATTCTCAAGATAACCATTCTTACTATTCACTTCAAGCCTAAAACTACTTAAAACATTTTTATGCAAGCACTAAAGAGAGAATGAACATTTCCCAAAATAAATATTTTAATTTATTTCAAGTTCCAAATCCTTTCATGGGTATTTAAAACATAATGAAAACCCTAAAAAACAAATATTATCTATTTTTCATGCATTAATATTGATATAGTTGTGTTTCCTTAATGTTTATCAATAAACAACTAATAATGAAAAGGTTTCATAGTACATTCATTCAAATATCAACCATTATTTATTATAAACATTACTAATATTATATT
Organism: Torreya grandis; assembly: GCA_037957365.1. Classification (NCBI taxonomy): domain Eukaryota; kingdom Viridiplantae; phylum Streptophyta; class Pinopsida; order Cupressales; family Taxaceae; genus Torreya; species Torreya grandis. The sequence goes on from JARHVA010004389.1 coordinate 98,657, forward strand.
TAATAAATCATTACACTACCATGAAGATGATTTAAAAATATTGATTCAAAATTATTCAACAAACTCAAAAATGTATCAAAACATACCTACCATAAAAGCTATGAATAAAATTCCATAGTGAAACCCAAAACTTCACCTTCTAAAAGGTTCTTTTCATGGTTTTATTCACAAATTATTGAAAATCCAACCTAAAGAGTTTAGCTTCTACAAAGTCTTGTGTTCCAAATGATAAATGATAAATAATCACATTAATTAAACTTGCATTATCTAAGTTTTTATACTCAATTTTATAGTATTAACATGTCTACCAATTTTGGTAGATCAAATTTAAACTTACTAAACAATTATTACCCAAATTTCCTTCAAAACATTTAGATGAGATTATAAATAGATAGCATAGACAATAAAAATGACTAACTCCAAATATATTTTTTATCAACTATCTTTCCACCAATTTTCAAGTGTACAGTGAGGAAATTTTAATAAATACAAAAATATATAAAATCCTGATATCAAAAGTCTACCTTTAAATTTAAATCAAATTGAAATCAAATCCTTTATCTTTGAGTATTGACTATACCAATAGTTATTAAACTCATATGACATCCATAACATGTCATATTAAATAATATTTCATCAAATTCATATGATATTGTTAATGCCAACTTAAATCAACACAAAAATTAACTAGCTAACATTATCAACAATGTTATAGTTATATCATTTAAACAATGCAAACTTTTCCTAAGTATTAACTATGTATTAAATCAACAACATCAATTATCTATTCCAAATTATTTAAAACATGCATTACTATATACACATCAAATTAGGGTTTCACATTATCTGTAAGATATGGACTCATACAAACAAATTAATATCAATGTAAACCTTAGGTTTGGAAGCTTATAAATAAAAATGTATAGCGATCTAGAATGAAATGTCTATGCAAAAAATATATGTTTCTTATTGACATGATTATTATAATGTCAAATGATAATAATTTTATTCAATGAAAATTTCTACTATTATATTTAGAATTAGGATTATGCCAATAAGACAAGAGAAACTTATCATAATCAATATAGGATGAAACATGAAGGTTAAAATTCCAAAAACAACAAAAGATAATCATATTGTAAATATGAGATAATCAAATGTACTAAGGTTACTATAAAACTATCTAAGAACTTCATTTCATAAACTTACAAAAAATTTCAACTGATTAGATGTTGATTTCAACCTTATTATTGTGGAGAGATAAATCATCACATTATATCAATAAAAAATACTATAAGTTATGAAATTGAATTGAATGATTAATGTGAGTATCATCCTAAAATCAATTAGAACATAATCATATATCACATCTAATTAAAAGTAAATGATAAATGACTATCAAGTGTTTTAAACAAGATGGCCCATATTAGTTAAATTTTAAGTGTCATGTCATATGCCATCATATGATATAAATGTATTATTTACTATAATTAAAAATAGGGTTACTAAAATTTGATATAACATAAGTGCCTTCAAATGTAACTTCTTTTATACCTAGTTAGGTTTTAATAACTACCATCCCTAAATTATGGAGGTCCATGTTGTCACTATCCCAAGAGATTGGGTGACCCATCCTTTAGTACAAAGTGGAGGTCATCAATATATTTCTCCTCATCCCCCTCTACCTACCATGTACTTTATTGATGCTATTTTTATGCATATTCATTTAAAAGTGCCTAGGGTTTACATTTGTCAAGCCATTATAGATTAAATAGTTACTATGAGGGAGTCTATAGAGGCATTTCAAAGGAAAACATGTTTTAAAATTAAATCACTTGAGGATAATATTTCATATACCAATATTCTTGAGCATGTTACTGTCAATTGCATTTCTTCCTCCCCACTTCAATATTTTATTCCTCAAAATATTTCATTTCAATAATGGGTTAAAAAGTATAATACATATACATCTAATGGTTCAAAAAGTATTCATAAGGTTTACAAGACTCCAATTAAAACTATAATAGATATACTTTAAAATAAGTTGATTGATTTTCTTCTTGTGCATCCTCTAAGTAAATCTAAGTGATATTGTGTTTATCATAGAATTCATAAACATAATATAGATAATTATTGGGATTTGAAGAGAAAAATAAAATAATATCATTGATAGTGGTGATAATACATCCCATACATCCATAAAAGCACCACCAACATCAAACTCATATCCTATAATTGAGAAACCTACTCAAAGTATGGTTACATCTTCTAAGGAACAATTGGAAAAAAGAAAGGTTACATAAGGAAATTTGGGAAAGGAAAGTTACATAAGTTATAATTATTAAAATAAAATTAACATCAATAAAAATATGTTGATTAGTCCATTAGTCCATTTTGATCAGATTCTAACAATCCAACTAAACTTGAAGGTTCTAAACTGGCCAAATCAAAAGGTGAGATAGATGTGGCCTAAGGCATATTTTCAAATATCTGAACAAAGACTATTTAAAGTCTTATAACCATTATATTCTAAAAAATATGGGATTATTATCCCATTAAAAATTCAAAGGCATTAGTTAAGGGTCAAACCCATAACCTCACTATCAAAAGGATAAGGTTTGGCTATTAGACCAAAACCATGAATCAAATATGGCACATACACATTTTCTATTCTAAAAGATTCAATTAGTGATGGAGGAGATTTGTGGAATATTCGAACCCCATTTTGAAAAAGGAGCTCACCATTGGACCATGAGTTGGGTAGTATATGCGTGATTGTATATTTACTTAAGGACACCATCCTAAATGGGGAATGAAATATATTCATATTTTTAAGAGGGAAATATGATTATTTGGAAGGATTTTGATCCATGGGTGAAGGTGGTTTTATTTGAATACACATACCTAAGCCATTTTTATGATTATACATTGATTTGGTAGGGCTTTTGGCCATGAGGAATGAATGTGTATTTATAGGTAGAGAAACTCGATTCTATTTTTTATGTTATGACTATTTTTTAAGTCCTTTGGGCCATGGGTGAATGTTTTTTAAGACCTGAGATGGAGATAAAATACACTGACCCAAGCTTGTGAGAAGCCAAAGGGGTTGGGATGTGTTTTGAACCTGTGATGCCTCTATTGCAAGAGGATATGTATTGACATTGTACCAAGAAAGATGAACTTTTATGTATACTATGTAAATTTGTATTTAAATATTATATAGAGCCTGAATGTTATAGGTGGATATTCCTATTTTGTAATGCCTTTGGCCATATAACTCATTGTATATGTTGTTACAGGGTTATTGAAGGATTTTCAAGTTTGGTAGAAGGTAGAGAACACTCCTTGACATCATTATGCCAATTTTATTATAGTTTTCATACAATCTAATGGAGAAACCATGCCCAAATGCATGGAGAAGATGGATAGGTGCTACAAACTTCAAGAAGATGAATTTCTGATCAATTTTAGAGTCTTCACACAGTCAAGTTCAATACTAATTATAGGTTCTCATATTCATTAGATTTACATTTGTAAATTTTTAAAATTTTCGTCCTTTTTAATGGATCATTTCATGATTTATGAACCTAGAGATGTAGCCCCTAAAATGGTGAACTCTGTTATCAAGTTTTGTGCCACTTTCCTTTCAATTTATTATGTGTTTCAATTTTATAATTTAGTTTGGTAAAGAATTAATGAGACATTAAAATAATTATGGGAAAGTTATAAAATAACAAAAAATAGGGATTTTTAATGTAGAATCATGTTTTCTGAGTTATTTTTCTCTCACGTTTGATTCTAGAATAATAAATCCAATTTCTATTGATTTAATCAAGAAATTAAGAATTTTGCATCTAATTTTATGTACTTAGGGAATTGAGATTTTTCAGTATCCAATTTCATAAAAACTATTTGATTTATGTAATGAAGTAAATATTTTTTTCAAATCAATTTTGGTATCAGAGCAAGTTGATACAAGACTTGATTAATTATTGATATACTTCAATTTGGAGTTTGTAGATATTATATTTTTGTACTAGTCCTACAAGTTCAATCTGGATGATGAACAAGAAATTATCACTTGAAGGTGTTAGATGGTGTTGAGAGGGGATAAAAATTTCTATCTTGGGATGCATTTAGATAGAATGAAAGGAATTTTTAGTGATTTACATCCAATAAGAATCGGTTGGAATCCTATTATCATTCTTACATAGAGGGCAAAATATAATATGATGGTGATCTAATTTCATATTGGTATTGACATAATATTTTGGTAATGATAAATAGTTATGTAGCATTTATTTTTGGATAAATAATCATGTTTTGAAATCCTATGTCCTTAATTATAGGAACAAGTGAAAATACTAGTTTCCATGGTAAGATATGAAAATGGCAAATAGGGCATTATTTAGGAATGAATAAAATTTTTCATGTTGACTATTGATCTTGTAATTGTTTGAAAGTTATTTTATGTCTTCACAATTTTTTTTTAGATTTGTAGGAAACAAATAGGAAGTTGTTTAAACCCGACAATATGCCAACCACTACTCAATAGGTGTGCACTTCATAGTTCTTAAAGAGGTATAACTTATTTTCAAATGTAACTATGTATACACAATTTTGGTTTGAATCCTTTATGTGGGTTACCTTGGAAGTAAAATATGCCTTGATGTGGAATTGTTTTAAAGCCTTTTTGAAAATTAAAATGGATCATCTAACTCTTAGTAAGATAGAGTTTATAAGATAGAACCTGTATTCAGGTATTGGAAACCATGAAGAGGGAACAACCCTTATTGATAAAATGGTTAACTTGGATAGTTTTGATAAGTATGACTATATTATTGATTAGTATGCTTAAGATTCACTTCAAAAACTATTTTCAAGTAAATTATTAAATATTAGATCTAGGGAAGGAATTTTTGTTAAACATGTGTTTTGAAGGAAAATTTGTTATCTCCTATTTCATTTTTACATTGTGATATTTTTTTTAGAAATCTAACTTAGTTTGGATGAGTGTGGAGGTATGAATCAAGTAACAATCAATAGTGAGGAAACTTTGAGATAGGTTTAAAATTCATAGTTTTATCCTCATGTTTATGATATGTCTTATAGTTACTAGCAGAGTTTGTAAGTTGGTAAAGAGGCTCTTATTTGTGTATATTTTGCATTAGTAACCTTAGGATGGATAAATTAGTTTCACTCATATATACTTGAAATATTTCACATTTAAGTCCCATGGTATCTTGGGAAATGTTTGTATTACAAAATTTTTGTACTCACATGTATGTTTGTCATGCACATCATGTAGATGTACTTTCAAAGACCCATAAATGGGAAACATTTTTAAATACAAGTATACAGGTGTTGTAATTTGTTTAAAAGTCCTATAGGGTATTTATTTTGTACACAAGTGATCTATAACACCATTTTGATACAACACTTTGATTTCCCTTGTGTGATTTTGATATAAAAAGGAGAACATCTTAACCTTCATATAGTTCAGGGGTTGAGAGAATCCATTAACATTATGACTATTTTGGGTAATAGGTCATTTTGACAGAATGGGTAAAGAGTTTGTTTTACTCTCCATAATTAGGTTATAGTTTTAGTTGGATAGTTGACTTCTTACAGGGAAGTTTTTTTTATGATGTCTTATTTTTCTGATGTAAACTTGGTGTTTTTCAAATGGAGTTTGTTTGCATATCTTAAATTCATAACACCTTAACCACTACATTATATTTTGGTTTCTATACTTTAGTGTGATCTAGAGAATAGTTTAGTAGATTAAATGGATTATTCTCCTTTTAGAGACCAAAAGGGTATTTTGGAGGTATGATCCAAAGGTCATTTTTGGGTGTTATAAGTTCCCAATATCTCCTATGACTATTATAGTATAGAAGAGCATTTTGAGATCTTTATAATGCATATTAAAATGTGTAAAATGGACATTTTATGCTCCAAATATTGATGGTCAAAGTTTAGATCAAAAATGGTCAATAGGTCTATTGTGATGTGGATGCATTTATGATTTCCAAATGGGCCAATCAGTGTGTGATATATGGCAATGCAATGGTAAAAGGGTGTTTATTTTTCACCTCCGGTCTTTGACACTCATGCTTAGATAAATGGGTCCCACTATTTATTAGCTAGGGACCCTCAGTGAAGGTTGATACACTCTTTTTGTGGAGGGGTGTCTTTGCCTCTATTACTTCATATTACCATTGTAATGTGTTTTTTTATATATGCATCTATGTTATTTACACATTACATGTGGGACTAATATTATCATTATTTTAAACCAAACACCATATGTTATTTTGATGCATCTCATAGGATGAGGAATGTTTGGAGAGGTCCATGTGGTAGGTCCTCAGGCCACCACATGGCCTACCACCACATAATTTGATTTTCCAATACATGCTCTATGTTGAGTTTGAGATATGTAACTCGAGATAAATTATGCTAATGAGACCAACTTGAAGAACCAACTCACCATTTTTCTTGGATTCTAACCATCCAACCAAACTCGAAGGGTCTAAAATGGCCAAATAAAAATGTGAGATAGATGTGGTCTAAGCCATGGTTTTGAAAATCTTAATGAAGAATATTTCAATGATTATGACCATTGTATTCTATAAATTTTGGGATTATTATCCCATAGAAAATACAAAGGCATAGATTAAGGGTTAAACCCATGACCTCATTAGCAAGATGATAAGGCTTGGTCATTGGGACACAAGTATGAATTAGACATGGCACAAACACATTTTTTATTAAAAGGAATTTAATTAGTGATGGAGGATATTTGGGGGGGATTCAAACCCCATTTTGAAAAAGAAGGAGCTCACCATTGGACTATGAGTTGGGAAGTATATTCATGAATGCATATTTACTTACAGACACATTCCCTAATGGGGAGAGGAATTTACACATATTTTTAAGAGGATAATATGCTTATTTGTAATGATTTTGATCCATGGGTGAAGGTAGTTTTATTTAAATACATAGACCTAAGCCATTTTGATGATTAGGCATCAATTTGGTAAGGCCTTTGGTCATGAAAGATGACTATGTATTTGTGAGTAGAGAAACCTAGGTCTGTGGTTTACATTGTTCTTATTTTTTAATGCCTTTGGGCCATGGGTGAATGTTGTTTACAAACTTGAGAAGGAGATAAAATACATAGACCCAAGCCTATGAGAAGTCAAAGGGGTTGGGATGTATTTTGAACCTAAAATGTCTCTCTTGCAAGAGGATAGGTCTTTCCATTAGATGAAATAAGATGCACTATTATGTATATTGTGTAAATTTGTATTTAAAGATTACATAGATCTCAAATGATATAGGTGGATTCTCCTATTTTATAAGACCTTTGGCCATGAAACTCATTATATGTTTTATTATAAGGTTATTAAAGGATTTATAGGTTTGGTAGAAGGAAAAGAACACTCCTTGACATCATTATGCCAATTTTATTAGATTTTTCATATACTCTAATGGATAAACCATCCTCAAATGCATGGAGAAGATGAATAGGTGCTATGAACTTCAAGATGAGGAATTGTTGATCAATTTTAGATTATTCACATAGTTTCAATACTAATTATAGGTTTTCATATCCATTGGGTTTAAGTTTGTAAATTTTTTAAATTTTCATCCTTTCACTAGATTGGTTTGTGATTTATGAACTCAAAGACATAGCCCCTAAAAGTGTGAAATCCATTATCAATTTTTGTGCCACTTTCCTTTCAGTTTATTTTTTGTTTTAGTTTTATAATTTAGTTTGGGAAATAATTAATGAGACACTATACTAATTATGGGAAAGCTATAAAACAACACAAAATAGGGAGTTTGAACGTAGAATCATATTTATTGAGTTATTATTCACTCACATTTTATTCTAGAACAATAAATCTAATTTATTTTGATTTAATCAAGAAATTAAGAATTTTGCATCCAATTCTATGTACTTAAGGGAATTAATATTTTTTAGTATCTGATTTCATAAAAACTATTTAATTTATCTAAGGGGTAGATCTTATTTTCAGATTAATAGTGGATAAGAGAACCACCCCTTTATTTTCCCACCCATGGTGTTATTTTACAAGCCTATATCTAGCTATTGATTCCTAATTCCAATCACTAGATCCCCCTACATAACAAGTTTCAAGCTCTGATTCCTCTTGTAGATATAGTTTTCAACTATGTCTTTGTTTTCTCATAAAACTATTATTTTTAGTATGTTTGAATTTAATTATTGTTATATTATTCTCTTTATTTTTCACAATAGTGTTGTCATATAGGGTTTTTACATAAATCCCTAATTTGATATAACATATTAGTGAAAGACTTCTCTAGAAAGAATGAGGAATTTCTTCAAGGAAAGAGACACACCAATTTAGCTATAAGAGGGTTTTGACATGGAAATATTTGTCTATCCATGCGATAATATTTGTTTTATCATCATCAACTATATTACTTTGGAATTCAGGTTAAAATGTTATTATCATTATCACTTTACTTTGTTTAATCATTTTTACCATAAGCTTCTTCTAAATTTTCCATACTGTGTTGTCTTCTCTTAACTCCTCTATTAAAGTTGCTAAGAGTGCTTTTGAGATCAACCCTATAGTCATATCCATCCCTCTCCATCAAGGATTAATTTTTTTTCTCTATCATTTCCACCTGGATTTATGCCTGCCTAAACCCATAACTGCTCTCTTGGTTGATGAGGCCCATGATAGTGACTGGGAGGATAATATTCCCCTAAGTGTTAAATTTGGTTCTCATCTCAAAATTAAAGCCATATTCCCACCCCAAAAGTTTATTTGGGCCCCATTGGTATTCCTCATAAACTTGAGGATCTAATAACAAACTCCATAGGTCCATAACCCTACCCTTTTTTGGATTCCAAATCCCCTCTTTTGTAGATAAAAAATTATATCTCTAGAGGATGCTATGATTGGGTCCCCTAACCATATAGTAGTCAAGGGAATATGTGAAATTAAAAATACACTATCACTTTTAGGTGATAAAAATAGGAAGGGTGACATTAAGGATCAATCTTTGCCTAAAAATATGGGCTTGAAAAAAGCCCAAAAAGCTGCTAGGGAAGGGAGGAAAGGCAAACTAAATGTGGAAAAGGAAGAATAAAATTGCTATGATAAAAGGGAGGAGAATGTCCATTTAGATTTCAGTTTTAAGAATAATTAAATAAATATTAAAATTTATAGCATAAGAAGATTGAGTAGATTAGATGGAGGTAAGACACCTCTTTTGAAAATTATCGACTACTCCTCAACTTTGGACCTTGAGGAAGGTGTTGAAATATTAAAGGTCAATTCTACATTTTTTCATTAGGGAGAAAAGGAGGGATCTAGTTTCTTTGAGGAGTTACAAAACTCTTTCTATGACTTTGATAAGGAGTTTAAGGAATACATGGATGATCCTATTGAATAAGCCTCCAATGTTAAAAGTTGTGATAATTATTCTCATACTAGAAAGGAGTTGGAAGAGGTCAAGAAGGGTCTTCATTTTCTCAAGAAAAAAATGAAAATTTTAACCATTTTATGTATTAAATTTATTCATATAGATGATACAACTCTATCTATACTACAAGATGATTCAGGTGAAGATATGGACATAAAAGGAAAGGCTACCACTAAGGAGGAAATTATTACCTTCATCAAGGAAGATTGGGAAGATATGTTCAACTAGTTCTTCTATTTTTTTAGTGTTTAGGTGTTGGTTTATATGTTTTTATATTAGTGTGTAATTTAGTTTTTGTGTTTTTTTTGTTTATAGCCTTTGTCCTAGTTTGTTACCCCTGTGGCTTTTGTACTTGGGTTCTTCCCCTTTAAAGAAACTTATTAATATAAAAAACATATTAGTGAACCTGTCTCTTATTTGAATGTTGTTAAACCCTAACCATATATGTTTTTAGGGTTTTTATCCTGATTTTTACTATTTACATTTATTTTCTTAGTATTTTTATATCTAATATATTTTTTTATAATAGTAATTTTCTATGAATAGAAAATAATCTCTTCCTCATCCTCCTAACCCTAAAGGCTATGATAGTTACTTTCCCTCTAACTAGGTCCATGATATAATTATCCCAAGAGGTAAGGTAGAACATCCTATAGTTTAAAATTAAGTTAATCAACCTATCTTTCCTCAAACCCCTCCACCTTCCACATCTCCTCTTCAAGGTGTATGTATGCATGTTCAATCCAAAGCTCTTAGGGATTGTACTTGTGAGGCTCTAAGAGATAATAATAAGTATGGTAATGTTATTATCAAAGTTAAAAAAGTAAAATATTTATTTCATCACAAAGATAAAAATATTATAACATCATATTAAATGTGCAAATAATCCAAAATATGTTAGTATTAATCATGTACATGCATGTTCATCTAGAAATGTTTTATTTAACAAGATAGAATATCAAAATGAGAAACTATAATAAAATATATTTAAAATAAGTTATTAAAAAATTATTCAAATGGATAATAAAATTTTAAGTGATATTCCAAGGGAAATTATTTGAAATAATTTGATCCAACTACCTCCTCTACATCATTTAAGGATATCAAAATACTATTGTGTAATTCATAAAATTCATGGGCATCATACATATCATTGTTTGGATTTGAAGAATAAAAAACAAAATATAATTAATAGTGGTGATACTATCATTGATACATCACTTAATAAATACACTCACCTTATTCTTACATCTCCTAAAGCACTAGTTATAAAATTAGAATTAGCATAAAAGTGGTTACCAAAGGACAAATGAGAGAAAGAAAAAGTTGGAAAAATCCAATTAACACAAGAAATAGTTCAAAAGGCAAAATTAGAATAGGAAAATTTCAAAAAGATAAGTTATATAAAGCAAGGGACCATAAGGAACAAGATAAAAAAGATAAATTATAAAGGGAACACTTTGAAAATCATAGGTTAGATTAAAAAAAAGTGAAATTACTATAAGATAATTTACAAAATCAAATTCAAGATAAACAAAAAAGCATTATTAAAGAGGGTTTGTAAAAAATAAATTCAAAAACATGAAATAACTACAAAATATATATTTTGAGTATGGTTCCAAATGAGTTGACTAAAAGCATTCATATTTTCTAGAGCCTTTGATTCTTAATCCTCTCATAGATAGCAAGAAATGTACCAACATCATGATCAATAAAATTATTTAAATGAATGTTTCTAGCATGACACTCTTAAAATTTATTGGATATGATAAGGAACATTTGGGTAATAATAATTTATCTAAATCATTTATTAGATCCATTGAGTGATCTTGCATAATTGGACCAAAAACATGTTCATTGGTATTTCATGTATCTCCTAGTATGGCACAATATAACAATGAATTAGGAAGATAATGGATGATATAAATAGGGGAAACAATGGATAAATATTATAATCATGTCATATTTTCACTTCAAATTACAATGATCATAGTTTCAAGATAAGATATAGTTTATTTAAAGCAAGATCAACCAAGAGAATGCATAATTTTAGCTAGCATACAAATAAATACAAGTAATGGCATATCACTAATGGCACATGACAAAGTACATAGTGAAGAAGATGAAAAAATAAATTTAATACCATAGCATGGGGTATTTACTTATTCATATCAATATATAACAAAAGATAAAAGTGGCATTTCACAAGTTCAAAATAGAGATGATGATTATAAAAATCTAGATTGTTATGATATTAAAGTTATTGATTATATAAAATATTAATATGGAAATGATATAAAACCCATACAGATATATGATAATCTTCATTTTCAAGAAATAACAATTCTTTTATTCATCATAGGATCTATTTCTGGTAAGACTCTTAAGCTATTTATTAGTTCATATATATGAAAAATATAAAATATAGTAAAATATTATAGAAAATACCAAAATATGGATGTATGCATGCTTATATGTATCCTGTCACCCAAAATTTTATTTTTGAATAATTATATATATATATATATATATATATATATATATATATAATACATATATATATATATGTATATGTATATATATGTCTGTATGTATATATATATATATATATACAGACATATATATATACATATATATACATATACATATATATACATACACATATACATATATATATACACATATATATATGTATATATATATATGTATATGTATATATATATACATATAAATATATATATATACATATATACATATATATATACATATATATATGTATATATATATATATATATATGTATATGTATATATATATATATATATATATATGTTTTACCCATTTTTATATCATACATGCTTCACCAATGTACAATTAGTGATTTTATATTACACAACATAATTTATAGATTCAGTCGTAGGTATTTTCACTATTACACACAAACTACATTGAGATAGGAGCATTGTAGAGGATAGGAGTGCATTTTGCTAATGTCCCTCACCCTGATGTTGTCTTAGTGAGATAAAAATACTAATACTTATTTCTAGACTACATAATATTTCTACATCATGTATATTCATCAGTGAGCTCACTGGGGGCATGGTATACATATGTTTTATCCTTCATTTAACACATTATCTAACTTAACTCTAATTTTTACATAGCATTATGTCTTTCAATATTGATCTCTCACTAATATTGTGATATAATATTACTTATCTTAGTTATTTAATATACTTAGGTTACATCTTAACTCTTTTTTATCAAATTAAATAATCATGCATGCTTTTATATTACTTTTTATAGCTCCATCTATTATATGCATTCTTTGGTTTTTTTATGACATCTTAATATGTAATTTATGGGAATTCTAAATTTAAAAGTGGGAGGAGAGAGTAGATTATGGAGCACTTATGTTATATAGGATTTTAGGGTTTCCCCTACCTCTGATCACATTGTTGACCTATCCAATCTATGTAGGATCTATTGACAATACATTTACTATGTTGAGTTAGGCTACCCATCTTCCCCTTGGATGGTTAGTCACCTTCCCATATATTAAATGGATTCCTCCACTCCTCCTACAACATTTGATGTTGGTATCACTATTGGGAACTAGAGAAGCCATGGCACTGAAATAAGTTTGGAAGTTTATCCTAAAAGTTTGCCATGATGTATTGACTCTAACTCTAATACTCTTCTTCAAGATGTGGTTTTGTATTTACTAAATTTTGATGAATCTTTTCATTATTTTGAAAATTTTAACCTAGTTTCTAACTTTATGGGTAGAGTTCCTTTAAAGAGCCTTTTGAAAAAATGGGTTCACAACCATTGGTAATGCTATGGGGTGAAACTGGAAGGAGTTTAAAACCTCACAAAGGGTTTCTTTAGATTTCATTTCACAAACCATAAACACTATAGAGATATTTTTAACCATGGTCCATGTTTTATTCACAACACCCTAGTTAATTGTCCATTAGACTAGAGACTTCCAAGTATCTAAACAAGCTAAGATTAAAATATCATTATGGTTAGAGTTTAGGGGATTACCTCTACCTCTATGGAACTTATTCAACCAAATTATCAAGATTTGAGACACTTTATATAACATGAAAATCCAAAGTATATGCAACCCCACCTCAGAGAAGGGTCTATGTCAAAATTGACCTTGCCAAAGACATTAAAGAATCCATCAACATTCAAGTGGGTAACAACTAGTTCTCTTAGAGTGTGCTCTATATTAAGCTTCTGAACAACTATTTTAGGTGTCAATATTTGGATCACATTATTAGGGAATTCCCTCTAATATCCCCCACTCCCACAATCCCTTAGGATAAAACTAGATCTAATAAAAAAAACCCATCCTCTAATGGGTGGACCATGATTTCTAATAGGAAAAATACTAGTTCCCATGGTAATGGTAGACCTCATCCAACTATATAAAAACACTTAGGAGGTCCAAGTTCCTTAGAAACTTTTATAAAATCACCACCACCATCTCAATTTAAACCCATACCTCCCATTTCCCACTCACCATAGGTGGTCACTCAGTTTGTGTCATCCCCATCTCTCATTCCCATGTCCCCTTTGTCATAACCCATTTTAAGGGTGAATGATTTAGATCTAGATTTGGGGTTTATAACCTTAAACTATAAGGATGTCATGCACCACTCATGTAGTCCTTATCCTTCTATAGATGAGGATTATATTCCAAATAAAAGGTAACCCTTCAAGTTAGGAGAATTTGGTCTTCTAGGCTTGGATTTCAATCAGTTCACAGCCCTCACAAACCTCTCTAAGGGAAATTATATAAATTTAAATGTTTTGTAATGATATTTTACTATTGAAATGTTTAAGGACTCATTTATCTAACTAATAATTATATTATAAGGAAAAATTATCATCTTTTTTCTTGCATGAAAGTTTATGCATGAAATAATTTAAAATTTATGGATTTTTGCTTCAATGTATAGCTCACACTACTTGGCATGGGACCCTCTATTAGGAAACCTATAATGAGTTTGGATTTGGGGGAGTTATCAACCTACTAGAACCCTACTAATCTCAAAATATCATTTTTTAGGGTTTTGACCCCACCCATCAGGTGGTCTAGAATCTTTTTGACTTTGATAATCACATCATTAGCCTTCTCAATATATATAAATCTAATGATGTTATGGAACACACCCTACTCTAGAGATGCTTATTTAATTCTCTTATAAATGCACAATTAATATTTTGTGGTGACTTTAACATGATTAAATTTGTGGAAGATAAATAAGATAACCTCCCCATGAGATAGTGTGCAAGAAAATGGGAAGCTTGGTTTTATATGAGAAATAAACTTGGGGTATTCAACCTAAATCATTATAGAAGGGGTTATTTAAATTCCACATGGTTCACTTGATCTAACTTCTATCAAGGAGAATATCAGGTCTTCAAATTCCTTGATCATCCCCTCCTTGCCGAACAAGATATTTACTTCTTCGCCCCCATCCATGGATGACCTATGTCTATCATTCCAGACTCTTTTTTGTCTAACCACCATCCCATATATTTTTGTATAAATCAGACTTCCCCTAAAGTTAAACCCAAGGGTTCCCAATTATACCTCAATAGTTTTGATCTCAATCATGAGAAAACTATGGAACATATCACTAGGACTTGGAACACGGCCCCCAGATCTTTACGAGACACTAGATAGATTGAGTGGTGGTCTAATTTTATAACCCACATCACTTCCTTCCTATAGATATATAGAAAATAAGTCTCTATTTTTAGACATCATATTCAAAATGATATAAGTTATGAATACCTTAGGGTTTCATAAGAGTTAGAAGTTGCACCCTTAAAATCACATTCATAGATTTAGGCTTCCATGTGGAGTCATAAGCTCCAAGTTGTGGAGGATTAAAAGGCCAAAGGAGTCCAAGTCTGAGTAAGGATGCATGGGTTAAAGGTATGAGTCAATGTGATCAAGAAATTTTTTTCTCTCCTCAATCAATAAAATCTCCTAAAAAAATCAAAGTCATTATAAGTGCTTCAGATAGGCTTACCAAATTCCTAGATGTCCTCCAAGCCTTTGTCCATCACTACCGTGGTGTCTTAATAGTGGAAAATTCATCTCCTAATCATGAGGTTTCCCTCTACCAATGCGTTGATTCCATCCCCTATAATATCTCAAAATATCAAAGAGTTACCTGTGATAGACCTCTCAGTGTCAATGACCTTAAAGAATTTTTTTATAAAGATGGCCTTTGATAAATTCCTAGGTATTGATGGATTTACTTATGAATTTTATCAAACCTTATGGGATACTATTGGACCTGATCTCCATAGAGTTTACTCTGAAGTGGTCTTGACTAATTCCTTAACTCACCTCATCAATCAAGGCAACATCAAATTCATCCCCAAGGTAGGGGATCCTGAAGTAATTACCAACTAGAGACCCATCACTTTGTTAAATGTGTCCTACAAAATCATAGACAAATCTTTAGCTCTTATAATTAATCACTTGTTTCCATTAATTATGTGAAGTGATCAAACTAGGTCCATTCAACATAGATATATTATATATAATGTTATTATCATATGTAAAGGCATGAAATGGGATAGAATATCCAACTATAATGCCTTATGCATCAATATTAATTTTGAGAAATCCTATGACCAAATAGAGTGGCATTTTATTATATCTATGTTTAAACCACTAGGGTTTGGCCCTAAGTTTTTTCATACTACCAGTATGCTTTTTTAGGATGCTAGGGCCTACATTACCATAAAAATATCTTAGTATCAAAATTTTGAGCCCCAAAGGTCCATCAAATAGGGTTTCCCTTGGCCCCTATGCTTTATGTGTTGGCTACTAAATATTTTAGCTATCTTTTGGGAAGTTATGCTTTTAAGGTTATAGTCAAAGGGATCTATATTCATAACTTAGACCACTATTTAATCAATGGGTAATTTGTTAATGACTCCTTACTCACCTTAAATGAGGATGAAATATCTATCAAACATGCCATGGAATGTTTAGATTTTTTTTGCCTTGCTTGTAGGTCATCTATCCAATGACATAAAACCTAGTGCTACCATCAATCATTTTTACCAAAAACTCATTTGTTGGAGGGATATTTGTGGTAATGGATCCTTTTAGGGGTTTAGTTTAAAATTTTAGGTTTTATTTTAGATTTTAGAGCCTATCCTATAGAGTTATGGCCCTATGGATGTTCACTGCTACTCATGTTTATTATTTGTTTTATTGGGCCCCTTTAAATGCCTCCTATGTGAACCTTGAAAATATTATACGATATTTTTTATGGGATAATTCTAAAGGACACTAAAGCTTTCATCAAGTCTCATGGGCCATTTTCTCCATCTTAAAGAAGTTGGTGGGTTGGGGCTTATTGATATAAAGCTTCAGGGAACCACTCTTGGTGCTTAATGGATCATCATAATATTAGAAGGTGATGAATCCTAGAAAATTTTATTGTGAAATTACATTTCTCAAGGTTACCCTCTTGATAGAAAATCCTAATAAAGCATAGGCTTTCAAAATGTACTTATATCACCAATGTCTATCAAAGTAGGGGGCATGTTTATGATGCAAAGTGTTTGGAAGGCCTGGGAAAAGCTCAAAACTCACCTTATTTGGATGGGGAAGGGGTTTAGAAGTGGTATTTATTTAAATTCCTAGCCATTATGGTGGTCTTGACAATTGACCTTCCATAATGTCCCTTTTGCCATGGTCTCATAGATCAAAATCTTGTAGTTCTTTAAGAAAGGTCTTCTCACAATTGGTGATCTATACTATAAGGTCTCTAAGGAATAGATTCCTTGGACTATGATAAATTCTAAATTATATCTTAATAAGGAAGATTTAGAATCCATTTATTAATTATAGAGTTTCATTATTGATGAGTAATTATATAAGTTTGGAGTTTCCTCTCTCATGCCCTGGTGAAAGGATTGGTCCTAGCCTACGACCATGTCATTTCATCAATATTCTCCTTGGTTGGGTTATAACTTATTATCCCCTAAACATATTAAAATAGAGTCTCTTAATAATTTATGGTATCTTCAATCCCTTCATCAAGTTTGGGCCATGAGATTTGATAACATTGGGTGGTTTCTATTGAATAAAAAAAGACACACTTCTTTTGGTGTATTTTTTACTAGGGTTTTCCCATGGGAAATAACATTTAGAACATGGGGGTTCTTAATCCTACTTTATTGGCCTATCACCACCCAAAAACCATCAAATACCTCTTTTAGTTTTTCCCACATGCTTAGTCATCTTAGAGATGGATTCGTACCATTTTCAAACCCTTTAGGCTTGAAATGTTCACTTGGAAAATGGATCTCCTAGGGGAATCCACCCTATTACCTACAAGATATAATATATTTTGGTATTTTTTTATAATGATATTATGGAAAAAAATTGGAAATCCATAAATCAAGCATGTTTTAATAATGATATTATGGAAAAAAAATGTAACTAACAAATTTTTTATGATCGCTACCATTATCCTCTAGATTTAGAGTAAAAAATACAAGTTTTGACTTAAGATTCAACATATACAGGTCCTCTTAGACCACTAGGGGAATACTCCTTATGCAGTTAGTCATGAACCACCTAATCTCCCATCTCATCACTCTCCTCCTAGGGGTCATGGGTATGGGGGGAGATATCACCACTCTCACACCTAGAGGTCTCAAAGTTGGAGTATATCCTCTCCTCATTCTTGTTATCCATCTCCTTTGATAAGATATGATAGAGGCCAAGATAATGGTGGTGGGAAAGGTAGAGGTCCCCTACACAGGATAAGTTCCCACATTTGGAGCTAGCCATCTCTCCTTCCCATCAGGATTCATAGATGTAGAATGATTCTAAAAATAACCATAATTTTGATGGTTTTTACCCTCTCCCCATGGATGAATATCCCTTGACCTAGGATGGTTACAGAGGGAAGCTTCAAGACCCTCTGCCTCCTCCTTCAGCTGCCATGTTTATAGTTACAAATTAGTATATTCCTTTATGTTTATGTTATTTCATTATATTTTTTTAATTGATTTGTACTTGATTTAATTTCATTGTAGTTATTGGTTGGGTTGTGTCCAATTATTTTTGACTTTGGTTTCTCTTGAGGATTTTTTAGCTCAATTTGGTATTTGGGGTGTGACTTTTCCACCCATTTTTTGTATGACTAGCATTGTACTATTAATTTTTTATTTAAATTCGTGGAAGTGATTTTCAATAAAATAAGATGTAATTTATGAGTGGATTTAAGCCTCCATATCTTTTATTTTTTGTGTGTGAAGACATTTGTACATATCTTTGTGTGTGTATGTTATGTGTCTAGACATTTAAATAGTTCTTATATTTAGAACAAATCCTCCTTTGTTTCCTTCTATG
This sequence comes from Torreya grandis, assembly GCA_037957365.1. Lineage (NCBI taxonomy): Eukaryota > Viridiplantae > Streptophyta > Pinopsida > Cupressales > Taxaceae > Torreya > Torreya grandis. Next base: position 117,556 of record JARHVA010004389.1, read on the forward strand.
TGTGTAAGGTAATTTTAACATTTTTATATGTGATTTATATTTGTGTGAGTGACATTTTAACATGTCCCTTACATGTGTCCCCTTGGTCTTATATTGTGTGTTTGTGTGTTGTAGATGTATTCTTTGATTATATATATGATGAACATGATAATTTTCTTGATTATTTATTTATATTTATATTCCATGATGGACATCATACACCCACCTATCCCTTCTAATGTCATGATGGATATCATGCATCCCTCCCTAAGTATTTCTATTCAATGTTACATACTCAATAAATTATATGTGTGATTCATTATCATATCTACCTATACACACTTACTATGAATGCTTGTTTCCACATGAATATTACATTATTAATATGATTTGTTTTTATATATAATGATTTCATGATTTTCTATCTTAAATTTATTCAAATTTCCATTTTTACATCAAATGACCTACTACATAATTTTTTATTTTGTTTTAAGTTCTTGCATAGGGTTAAAAACTCACCTAAAAAGAGGAGGAATTCACAGAGGTTTGTATTAGATATTAGACCTCCAAAGTTAGCACACAGGTAGGATTTACTAGTGATTACACAATTGACATGGTTTTAGGTTCATAAATGATACAAAAAAGTCATGTTGGATAAAATCACCATATTAGATAGGAGAGTATTGCTATAGTGTCCTTCTTAAACTTATTTTATAAATTCCTAAAAATAGGAATTTCTAGAATCTCCCATAATCTCAATTTACTCAAAATATTACTCATTAGTTTCATAGTCTAAGTTTATAGAATTAGTCAGAATTACATGTTTTGTCTCAATTTTGTTTAGTTTCGGGCAATCATGCACGACATGTTATTCTAGTATGTCACATAGGTTTTTCTCAAAGTCACAATTATTTTACTTAGTCTCAGAATCTATATACACAATATGTCATTTGGGGGTATGTGTATGTAACATTGCTTCCTCATTTCTTAGTTTTTAGAACAATATTGTAGATGGAATGACAAATCATATCATTTTACATAATATATACACTAGACCCAAATTATACTTAGCATTTGTACCATTTTTACACCATTTTAACCCTACTTTTACAATATTTTAATTGATCCTTATTCCATATGTAGTGTTTTTTTCACTATTTGCACCAGTATTTACACCAATTTTTGTTGTAGAAATATCTATTAGGATTCATACAAGGATTCCAAATTAATTCACTACTCTAGGTTGATGATGATAGATTAAATCAAACCTTGGGTTATTAATCACACCCAATTTTTGATGAGTATTATGGCATGCACAATCTAATCAAATTTATTCAAACTTAATAAAACTTCAAATGTACAACCCTCCATAGTCAATAGATTTTGCACCAATTTTTTACATCATAAAATCATAATGGTTCACATAACTAATCAAGTGTATTCATTAATTTTCACTCTCTAATTTTTTTTCTTTCACTTCTTAATATTCATTTTAAGTAAACATTGATAGTACATATGTTTCATTTTAGGTTTTTACATGGAGAATAGTTTAGTGTAGTGGCCTACATCTAGGACTCCTCTCAATAAGAAGTTTTGGTACACACTCTTTTTTACTCTAATAGTTTAAATTTTAATTAATTACTATAAAATTTGGGGTGGATGATTTTAGACACATAAAATTAAAATTTAATCTAAAATTATGCACTTGTGACCACTCTTTTACACACTTAGCTCTAGACCTATCTTAAGGCCCCTTTTAATCACTTTTAACCACCTTGCATAGTATTCTAAGATGATAGACAACCCTTAAATTTATTCATCCCTATTATTATAAACCTTAGACATATTTTAGGTCCATCATAAAACTCAACATGATGAAATAACCCATTAAATAGGAGTTCCCTAGGGGACTATAGTGCATTGCTCTAGTGTCCTTCCCCCCACATGTCTTCCTACAAAATAATGACTAGTTGGTAAATTCAAAAGCTATAGGAAGGTTTTCCTATATCCATAATGATTCCCATTTTAATGAGTTTCATATATATTAATATATAAACACTTTTTAATCCTTTTCTCACATAGGAGGCTTCCACATCAAAAAGCACTAAAATCACAATTGCACATTGAGAGAAAAGTACCTATTTATCCTAATTATAATTTCATATAACCCTAGTACTATAGATATCAAGTTTGAATATATTTTATAGGTCAAAAGTCATTGTTAAGGTACTTAATCACATCCGTAATACACCAACATATAGCATATTACACTAGTTATTCACACTCCACTATAACATGGAATAACTACATGAAGTTTCATCCCTCTTCAAAGTGTTAGTATATAGGCATCACTCAACACATGGGTTGTTTAGGTCTCACTCAACTTCAACTATTGAACCCTTTTTCCTGATTTATTACATTATTATTCACATGTCAAGGAGATAGGTTTTTTGAAGGAAAATCAGTCATACAATTGTCTCTACAAGTGATCATAAACTCCCACACTATATAGAGGCTCTATAAATGAAGATACAAAGAACCCAAAAACCATGATTCCCTCACTACAAGTGGACAAGAGTGTTTCATTGTGGATAAGAATTCTACCTATCTAGTTTCCTACCCATGGCACTATTTTATAAGCCTATATCCAATTATTTATTCTCATTTCCAATCACCAGAGCCCCATAAATAATAAGTTTCAATATCTAATTCCTCCTACATATATAGTTTCTAGATACTTCTTTTTTTCTCATTACACTTTGTTTTTTTATTAAGTTTCCATAATACAATAGTTTAAAATCACTATTTTTATTGTTATATTATTCTCTTGATTTTTCACATTAGTGTTATCATATAGGGTTTTTACATAAATCCCATATTTGATAAAATAGTAGCATGACACTTATAAAGTCTCTTATATATGACATTGATCACCTAAATCCAACTAGGACATTTGATCATTTCATCAAAAATATTTTATGGGATATAAATTTTGGGATAAAATAACTATCATATATATTAACTCAATATAATTCTACTTTAGGAATATCATGGATGATAACAATGTGTGTGGCACTAAGAGATAATCATGATAATATCATATTTTACCATGGAAATGGGTTTACTTCTATTGAAAGAGAGGAAGCATACATAGAATAGGAATAGAAATAAGGAAAAAAATAATTAAAAATAACTCGATAAAATACATATAATGTAATCATAACATAGGCACATGATGATAATGTCCAAGAACATATTGAAGAGAAACATAGACCATATAAATCAACTCCACAATATCATATAGTTGGTTTTAAATATCCTACTACATATACAAAAGATGATTGGAATGACATGTCTAAAATTCAATATGAACATGGAAATATAATAGATTATCATGATAAGTATGATAAATAACACATAAATGAGCATCCCCTTGATGGAATATATGACCGATAAGAACATAATATTTTATACATATCTTATTCATGTTTTATAGATTTATTATTCCCTTTCTTCTTGTATCTTAGCACACATGTTTACATATGATATTGCATTGATCATTTTTATATCCCTTGGATTTTCTTCATTTGGCCCTTTCATTTTGATCATGTATCATGATCTAGACATCTGTGACATCTATCTTACAATTAGACATCCTTCATAGAAATATCATTCTACTACACATCCATTTTATCATATTACTTGCATAGTCATAAATATTGACTACTTATACATGTTATGGATTAAATTAAGCTTACAAAATTATATATTTATATCTACATACTATATGGTCATACATTAATTATTTCAAATTAAGGGAATTCCTATTCTTATTTCCACATACTCTATTGAGTTACATTGTTGTAATTCACATTTATAATTGGGGCATATTTTTTTCCCTCACTTACTACACATTTCTATGCTAACACATTTGATGCACATTATACCTTAACATATATTACATATTTTTCACATCCCTCTCATTATTATATTTTTGAAAGATTGATACTTGGCCTTACTTGACTATATTTATGTAATAAAATTTTCAAATATTTCAAAAATATCAAAATATTAAAAAAAAAACGTAGGACCTAACCATGACATGTTTGGTAATTACATTATTCATTTATGTTATCTATAAATAAAATGGTGGTTTACACATACTTATTCATACACACATTAATTTCATGAAATATATTATTATGATGTAAAACAAATAGGTTACACATGATACATGGATGCATATATGCATGACTTTCATATACCTTGGGGCCATGACAATGTTAATGGAATCTATTTCATATGTTACATTTTTAGATGGTATATAATTATTTGAAATTTGTATTTACCATATTTGAGATACAATGATTTCTTACACATTTTGTGATATTGTGTATATTATTTACTATGTTACATTTCATGGATATGTTATTTTACCAAGTTGTAAACTAGTTTGACTTGTTTTATGATTCATTCTTATTATTCTCTTATCATATAAGCTAAGAATTTTATTTTATTTTATGTTTATATTTTATCCTTTTATGAAATCAAGTGTTATTATTTTTTATTTTATTGTGTGTATCATGTCCATGGCATTGTGTGCTTATGAGTGGATAAATTTAGTATTGTTTGTTTAACTTGTTAAAATTGTTGAGTTTGTGGATTTTTGAGTTTTCAATGTTGTGATCCATATCACACACTTTTATTCTTGTATTTGATGTCATGATTCATGTAATGCACCTTATTACATATTTTATATTTTAGTAATTATACCAATGATGGTTACTATTGTGTGTTTGATTTCTATATTTATGTTTACATGAAATTTTTATATCTTGTAATACATGTTTCATATATATTTTGATGATCTATTCATTAATATGGTGACATTTTATCCATGTGATATCATATGCTTCCACATGAATACCTCTTTTTACATAACATGATGTCATTAACTCATTTTATA